>APFE030461316.1:153077-174647 GCA_000404065.3 Pinus taeda | reverse complement strand
GATGTTTTTAAATTTACTGTTTGATTTAATGCAAATGTCTATTTAACATTCGAGAAGCAACTTCATCTGCTAATGTATTTAAATATCTTGGAATGTGTTGATATTCTATGTAATCAAATTCTCGTTCCAAGAGATGGACTCTCAAAAATAATCGTAATAATATTGGATTTCTAATGGCATAAACTCGATTAAGCTGTAATACAATGAGTTCCGAATCTAAATTAACAATCAAACTTTGAATTCCAAATGAAATGGATTCAGATAATAATTCAATCACTGCACTGTATTCTGCAATGTTGTTTGTTGTTTGACCAAGGCTTACCCCGTGCATATATACTAACTCGTCAGAGGGTGAATAGATAACCCAAATTGCGGAAGAGATGTTCCGTGTACTACGACAAGCACCATCAATGAAACCGATGTATGTTTGGAGAGGCGTCGACATCTGCAATATCAAGAGTAAAATCAAGATAAGCAGGACTAATAATGAAAAACACTCTCTAAAGTAAAGCACGCATCTTTAATCTAAGAACACACCAAATTTAGAAAGAAACTAGCCTAAGAAATCTCCACACTAATCCTTTAAGCATAATATCGCTTTAGATAAAGCCCATTCCTAGGTTTACCTAAAGAGACATCGTCAAAATATTCTAGTTCATAGGGCCCTTTTGCCAGTTTTCGCTTGAAAATATATGGACCATGCCACATGGGTACAAATTTTCCAGCCCCTAGCTTATCATTTGCTTGATCGTAAAGTAAGACTAGGTCTCCTTCCAAAAAATTGTGGGGTGTAACATTCTGATTATACTGAGCTTTAATCCTTTTGGCATGAGTTTCGACAGCCAATGTAGCATTACGTCAATTCTCATCTAATTGAGCTAACTATAATAAACGTTTTTCCTCTTCGGAAGTGGCTGGTAATAATTTCATGGTAATTTGTAATGGCGGGATTTCACATTCAATGGGCAATACTGCCTCTATACCGTAAACTAGTTGAAAGGGAGTAAAACATGTCGATGTTTTGACTGAGGTTCGGTACGCCCAAAGAGCTGAAATTAACATGTTATGCCAATTCGACCGATGAATCCCAATGATTCGTTGGATCATGGTGACTATAACTTTGTTGACTTCTTCAACCAGACCATTTGCCTGTGGGTAATAGGGAGTGGAACTATCGTGACGTAGGCCAAGCTGATCTGTAAGTTCAGTCATCATGATGTTTAGAAAATGACTCCCATGGTCAGTGATAATCGCTTGGGGAACACCAAACCTAGCAATTATATGGTTGAAAACGAAAATCGCAGCAGTTTTGCTGTCTGCCGAAAATGTAGGCATCGCCTCGGCCCACTTGGTAAAATAATCTACCGCAAGGATGATATACGCATGCCCCCCAGCCAAGTGAAGGTTACATGTAATAAAATCGATACCCCATTTTGTGAATGGACCAAAAACAATGATAGGGAGGAGAGGAGCAGGAGGAGTGCGCATCTTACGATCAAATATTTGGCAATTGTGGCATTTATGGACTGCAGTAATACAATCTTTGAATAAGGACTGCTAAAAATAGCCAACACGTAAAATATTTTGGGCAGTGGCATACCCAGACACATGACTACCACATGCTCCAGAGTGGTAGTCATTAAGAACCTTCTCAGCCTCATCATGAGTGAGACAATGACGGAAAACAGAATCCACCCCACGACGATAAAGAGTATCTCCAATAATAGTGTAAGGTTGGGATTGGAATTGTATTTTCCGGTGCTGAGATCATGAAATGTCTGGCCGAAAAGATTGGGTCTGGAGATAGACAATGATATCTCCATACCATGGATCAACAGTGCTGATAAGGAACAAGGATTCATCTGCAATGGGTTCTTCTGCCACATGTTCGGTATTAGCGCGAGGAAGTCACACATTGATTCCGCAAAAACCAAAGACTTCGTTGACTTGGCCTTCTCAAATTCCAAGTCAAATTCCTATAGGATGACAATCCATTTGGAATACTTGCCCCCTAGCAATTTCCTAGTCAAAATGTATTGCATAGGGTTACAGTGAGAAATGACGGTGATTTTGTGTAACAAAATGTAATGACAAAATCGCTGAACATCTTGGACTGCAGCTAAGGCCAGTTTCTCCACATGTGAATATTTTAACTCAGTGGGAGTGAGTGTTTGACTAAGATAATAGATCACATGTTCACTTTCGAATTCATCCTGTTGAACTAAAACTATCCCAATGGTGGAATGGGAAGTGGTGAGGTACAAGAAGTAATCCTGGTTGTAGTTGGGAGGATGCAATAACGGTGCATGGGTCAGCACATGTTTAAGTGCATCAAAAGATTTGTCAACTATCTCATCCCAAAAGAATGGAGTATTCTTTTTCAACCGGGTGAAACCTTTTGTAATCTCGGCATAGTTTGGAATGAAACGACATAAAAAGTTTGCTTTCCCTTGCAAACTCTGGAGTAGGCGAAGTGTCAAAGGAGGTGGTAACTTGACGATGGCTTCAACGTTCGAAGGATCGATGCGAATGCTGGCTTTGGATACAACAAATCCCAGTAACCGACCTGTTTTTTATACAGAAAACACACTTGTGCAGATTCACCCTAATTCGATAATGCCTACATCTCATGAAAATTGCTCGTAAGTGAGTGAGATGGTTGGCTCTACATAATGAATGAGCTGGTAAATCATCGAGGTAAGGCAACACAATGTGCTTGATGTCATGAAATGCATAAGACATTGCCCTTTGAAAAGTTGCTCCGACGTTCTTCAATCCAAAAGGTAACTTGTAATAAGCAAATGTCCCCCATGGGTAGATGAATGCCATTTTTGGTTGATCGGCAGGTAGAATGTTAATTTCATTGTTACCGGAAAAACCATCCATAAAGGAGAAAATTTCGTTGCCAGCACAATCATCGATAATTTGATCGATATAGGGTGTGGGATAATTGTCCTTGGTACAAGCACGATTAATATCCCTATAGTCGATGCATATTCTTATCGTCCCTTGTTTTTTAGTAACTGGAACAATATTCGATACACAATCCATCAAAGGAATTGGATAAATAAAACCTGCTTTAAGTAATTTCTCAACTTTTGTTTTGATGGTAGCAGCTTTTCATGGATGTATCTGATGCAACCGTCGTCAGACGGGTTTAGCATCCCAGTAGGTTTTGATCTCATGAACAATGATGGAAGGATCAACTCCTGGCATTTCTTCATAGGACCAGGCAAACACGTCACGGAATTCTTGAAATAGGGCTTTATATGTGTTGACTTTAGTGTCCGTACAAGAAGAACCTATGTGAATGTTTTCAACAATCCCAGGTTTGACTGAAATGTCGATAGGAACTGTGCGAGAAATATTGGCTAAATTTTGCTCAGAACCAGGATGCTTCAATGGATTCTGTTGTTCTTTGACATATTCAGTGGTAAAAATAGATGAAAAATCATTTTCAAAATGATCAATCTCAGGTAAAAACGAAGACCGATGATGAAGATCTTCCCATGGTAATGCATCAACAGACAACAGTTCCCGAATTTGTTCATTAGTGTGAACGGTTTCCGAAAAGATTGTTGACTTCGAGGTTGAGATTGAAAGTGATTTTCCATGGATCTCATTCACTAGATCAAGTTTGGTTGAACTTGAGTTGGAAAACGAATGTACTGCCTGATAAGCAACTTCAAAGGGACTTAAAGGCATGGCATCGCTAAGAGAGTCCGCCTCAGAATCGAATGGAACGATCCAAGGATCATCAAGAACTATGGATTATGATGAAATCATATGAATGGTTGCGAAATGAGATGGTACATTGGGAGGAGGAAATGAAAAAGTTCCGAGTAAGCCTGAATCTTTAAGTAATCCTACTTCAACATCCTTATAAGGGATAGCGGTTTTACCAACATGTTGAATACTCTCAGTAGAGGATGGGTTGGACGAAAATTAAGTCAACTGATCTATTGTAACGATGTTTCCATTGTGTGGGAACTTAATAAGCTGAAAGACTGATGAAACAACAGTAGTCATGGCATAAGAGCAGCTATGACCCAAAAGAAGGTTGTAATCTAAAGGGGCATCAACCACCTCCACATCTAGATTAACAGTTTTTCCTTCAACCCCTATAGGTAAGTCCTGCAAAATGCCATAAGGATGAAACCCTCAGCCATCAAAGGCCTTCAGAATCGTCGTGGATTGATTAAATGTAGGAGAACGAAGGGTTTTCCAACACTGTATCCACATAATACACATGGAAGCTCCCTCATCAATCACAGTCCTAAAACAAGGTCTATTTTTGACTAACACTGGAATCTGGAAAGCCATTTGATGAGGTAAACAAGGTGTACTATTTTCTAAATCGAAGACTATGAGGTTTGATTCCTGAAGATCAACAACTCCTATAGCCGACAATAGCATTTTACGCTATGCTGGACAAGATTGTAACACTTCCAAAGCCGACATTGCTGAAGGTGAAACAACTAAATCTTCAACAATGGTATAGTTCTGAGCAACTCTCGCATGTGGATGGAAAGCTGACTTTCGAAGTATACCCTTAGCGGGTGGTTTGATTACTAAGTCAGGATTTGGTTTCTCGATCTGTAGTGGATCGGAACCAGACGGAGCTGAGGTTGAGGGATTTGACTTAGAAGATTCTGCTTCCTTACCACCAAGAGGACTCTTACATCTGTAATATTGCGATCGTGTCGCAATTCTTACATGTGACATCATCATTATGGGCTCTTTCGAGGCATTAGAGGAAGAACCTA
This sequence comes from Pinus taeda, assembly GCA_000404065.3. Lineage (NCBI taxonomy): Eukaryota > Viridiplantae > Streptophyta > Pinopsida > Pinales > Pinaceae > Pinus > Pinus taeda. Next base: position 169,881 of record APFE030461316.1, on the reverse strand, counting down.
TCATCTTATTGTCTTGACTTGGAAAAGGATCCTTTAAAATAGCAGGTGTTTGTGAACCTTTGATGATTTTCGCGACCTCGGCACGATGTGGACAATCTCTTGTAAAGTGGTCCTCATCACAGATGAGACAAGGATAGCGAGGTTTACATTTCTTGTCAGTAGATTCAGGTTTATCAGATTTCTCCTTCGAGTTTTGCTTATGTTTCTTCTTACCTTTCTTCTTACCGTTAGATTTTGATTTGGTCGTAGATGATTCTACGACATGAACATCGGCAGAAATTTTAGGTGAAGACTCTTCCTTCAGGGAATCTGGTAAAGTTATAATACGAGAAGAATTCTTGGAGGATTTCTTCTTACTCTTGGTATTAACAGTACCAATCATACTTTCAGCGACATGAGACCCTGAGGGAGGTGCAGCTATTTGATTTTGTTTTGAAAGGTCGGGGATTTTCTCGTGTAACGTACCTGACTGCGTATAAACTAAGTCAAGGTACTGAGCTTGAGAAATTACTTGCTCTTCTGTAACTACTCATGCCTTGGCTACATCTTCAGTTATTTTGGGTAATAATGATTTTACAAACCATTCTGCCAAAATTTGGTCCGAGATAAAAACTTTCACTAAACAACGTTGACATCGCCATTCATGAATATGGTCTGAAATATATGTGGGCGTCGATTGTTTTAATGAAGTTAGCAATTCCGTGCCATTGTCATATCGGACTGTCAGCTGAAAATGAGTAAGGAAGGAAGTGGCTAACTGGCTAAAATTGTAAAAAGAGCCTCATGGCAACTCAATGTACCACTTGGCTGCAAGGCCAATCAAAGTGCATTGAAAAAGACGAAGACGAATTGAATCATCTATAATGGAATTCGATGCACACCAGAGATGGTAAGTCATCACATGATTAGACGGATCTTCTCTTGACTTCCCCTCAAACTTTGGTATATCACTGGGAAACTTATTCGGCATTGGTGGCCAAAATGGAAGATAATTAATGGGATCGTTCGTAAGGTGCGACAAGTCAGGCAAATCCAAAGTTTCTGTAAAATGTAACTGACGATTCGGATCCCAAAAAATTGGGGTCATAAGACCAGCCCCAGGAGGAGGATATCCAGGATAACTTGGTATCAGATTTGCATTTGGGATATTATATCCTCCTGGAGGTTGGTACTGACCTTGAGGTTGGTACTAACCTTGCGGTTGGTATTGACCTTGAGGCACATATTGGTACTGGCGTTGACCTTGGGGTACATATTGATACTGGGGTTGACCTTGAGGAAAATATTATCACATAGGGACATACTATCCTTGAGGTTACCCCCCAGGAGGTAATGGACTACCTTGAGGTGCCCCCCAGGCGGTATTTGAGTACCTTGCGGCTGCCCCCCAGACGTTATTGAACTACCTTGAGGTTGCAGATTAGGAGTAGTACCAGACATCATAAGAATCTCTTCGACACTTAACGGTTTAGTTCCGTTATGACCAGGGGATACTACATATTCGATAGGTTGAGGAGATGCTCCTGAAAACATACCAGATAAAGACTGATAGCCAGGAGGAACAGAAGGACTGCCATGTAAAAAAATTTCTGGCGTCTGAGAAAACAAGGATGATTGTCTCGACATATTCAAAGGAGGATAATAACCTCTGGGTGTTGGATGGAAAGGAAATCGAGGTGGTGAAGATGCGAGACCTAGATTTTCTAGGAAATTGGTCAATGAAATATACCAAGCATCACCTCTAATGGGACTGTAGAAAATGGATTCATGCTCCTGAAGTTCGATAGTCAGTTGATTTTTAGGGATGCTTATACCTTCGTGCAGACTCGAACTTACAATTTATTTGATGGAAATGAGTCCAGAAGGAAGATTCTCGGTAATAATATTTTCTACTCTAGGTGAACTAGGACCACTAGAAACAGGAGAAGCAAATCCCGAAGATGGAGTAGCAGCAGGTTCAGTCTCAGGTTCAGAGATTTTAGGTTCTTCAGCTAATGAGCTAGTAGGAGTGATACTACCAATAGCCTCGGAAAATGAAATCAGTTCAGAGATATGTTCTGTTGCTTGCACTAGATGATCAGGATGTAAAATCAACGAATACTCTCTGGCCTCCAACGACCCAACCCTACTTTCACTAGGTGTGACAAAGGCTCGCAGCCCTTCAAGTTGACTTGGTGTAAATTTGGGAGGGTGCCCCCGTAGTCGACGGGATTGTCTCGGTAATTCAGCCACGATTAATTATTTAATTACTTCACATGAAAACAAAGAAAATCTCAAGAAAAACACCTAAAGTCTCTAAAGAACCAAACAATTTGAAGCACACACCTAATAAATCTAGGAGATCAAACCACACACAAACAGTATCTTTCCGGATCGAAAACACTAGTTGGTGATGAAATCCAACGTCGCAGAATTCAATATAGAAATGGCAATTGGAACAGTTACCCCGACAACCTGCTTAATGAAACAAACTGGCACAATTTTCTCCACTATAACCGTCTTGAGTGAAGATAACCCCCCAGAGAGTCCAAGTGAGTCTAGTCGACGTTTGTTCCAGGTACAGTGGGATCTTCCCTCCACCGTCACCTAGGAAAGAATCCTAAAGATTATGGTCACTAAGGTCACCAACGGAAACAAATATACCTGGGGGAACAGTCTACGATCCGATACGCACACAAGGGAAGAGTAACAAGCTCAATCCCCTTGAAGGCTCCTTGACATAATCCAAGGTTTACCAACAAGTGATCCCAAGCTCCTCGACAATGGTCAATCCGAGGTTTAACGTTTTTAATTCGTGAATATCTGCTATCGTTCCCAATGAGGAAGGATTGATTCCCACAATGGTTTGGATATGATCTCGTGCTTCTCCTTTAAGAGAAGCTTTTCCAGAGCATATATGTAACAATTGGAATTTCTCCCTACCGCAAGATCAACTACTTGTTTGTTTAAACTATCTTGGAGAGTTAATTACTCCCTACTCCAAGATACTATCCTAAGCTATGTTGGTGAAAAGAACCCTAGAAAATAAAAAGATTGCTAGATTGATTTTAATTAACCGTTAATTTTATTGTTTGTTCCTTAAGTCAATGGTTGCAGAGATGAAACTTTATGGTATGAAGACTCGACTCCAAAACACTAAAAACATGCACTTAAGATGATAAAAATTCCTTTTCCTTTTCAATGAATTTCTAGCTAAGGAAGAGTTGAAAATGCAATGCTTTGAAAATCAAATCTTTCTCTTAACATGCATCTGAAAGGAAATTTTTTTGTCTTTTTCAAATAACTTTAAAAATGAGACTACTAATCACACTCACGGAAAATCCCTTTGCTTTGCAACAATCAACAACTACAAGAATAAAAAATTCTTTTAAGAGAGCTTTTAAGATTTCTAGAAAAACTCTAAAAAACTATTGAAAACAAATTTTTCAACAAGCTTCTATAATTTCTATGAAAAACTCAAAACTATGATCTAATCTTGAGATCTAAACAAAAAATGGATTGAAAAGAAACTTGAAATTTTTTTAAGGATGTTCAACTTAGTCTTTCAGCTAACTAAGGATCAATTTGTTCAGCTCAACAAAATAATCAAAAACATCCAATTATGTTTTAATACAAAATGAAATTAGAAACTTTTAATCAAGTTTAATCAAAGTTTTGTAAAAGAGACAAATGGGATCTAGATCTCTTCACAGATAGATTTCATAAGCTAGTCAAACTCAGCAAGAAGACCGGAGAGACCAGGGTGATATAAGGCTCTAAGGCTTCAGATCTCTGAGCTACTATGAAGACCAAGAAAAAACCAATCCAATCGGAAAAACTTCTTAGAAAATCACTTCAAACGAGAATGCCAATGAAAACTAACTCACAAGGAACTTTTGTCAAGACAAGTGCAGGTCTGGGCATATACTAACAGCTATGGACAAAATCTAAACCTAACTGTGTAGATGGATCTTAGTTTTTCAAACTTTTGACAGGGTCCGCAGGCCCCTAGTAGAACCAGGTGCGGTGCCGCTCTGTGTTACACTGTAATAGTGTGGAGAGGTCCACACTGTAACTAACTCAGAGGGTGCGGTCCTCTTCCAAAATTTCAAAAAAAATAAAAACTCCAACCAGGATCTAACCAGTACCCAAACTCACACACATCAAGGCAAAATCAGAAACCAAAACTTAAGTTTCTCAAGTCAAAGCAAAGACGAATAAAAAACCAAACCAAACCAGCTCCCCAGTGGAGTCGCCAATTTGTTGGTCGGATAAATCGTTCTTACGGACAAGACCAATCTCCCTAGTATCAAATGATATCTAGCAACAAAGAGTACAAGCAAATCTACTTTTCTATAAACATGTTTCAATTCATAAATGAACACTAAAAGGTTTATCAGACCCTACCTCGGTCCAACACTTGTTTGTGGCAATTTTATCCCAACAGCTTCAAGCAATTCCCTTTTAATAACCTGCATACACAAACAAACACACATCAAAGCATACCTGCGTATAATAAAACATGTTCATTATGAAGATCAAGGAGCTCATAAAATAAACCATTAGAGACAGTTCATTGAGAAAAACAAACTTGATTTTATTAACTTTATGAATAAAAGAACCTTACAACCTTTGCCTTGATGTTGCACAAGTTCTTTCCAGGGTCCAGCAGGAGTCTCCTCTACTTTGACAAGCCTCACTCACTTCCCAAATGACGTGAAAGGTATGTGATCTCTCCTCTCACAAGCTCAAAAAGGAAGTCTAGTTTTCAACAACATTTACCCTCAAGAATCTTCAGCTTTCAACCTCTTCTACAACCAGCCCAATGCATGAATTTATAGTGCAAATGGAGGGAGCTGTAGGTCCACCATTGAAGGGATGCATTCCTCCTTCAATGGGATAAGCACCTCATATCATAGAGTTAGCTCCCTTAGTTATGGAATGGATGAACCAAGGTGGAGCGGACTTGCTAGCGCAATATTCCTTCTAGAAGTGTCTAGAAGTGACCCAAGATGAGTTTTTAAGAATGAACTCACTCTTTTTTAACTTTTACAGGGGTTCGCACCCATCACTTGACAAACAGAGCGGTCAGGTTCGCAGGAAACATGACCATTGGGTGCGGCACGGCAGGCAATGGTAGGAGAAAGTGCGAAACTAGGATTTGAGATATTTTTAAGGTCTTTCTCCCATTTTCAAGGCTTGACATGAAGAGCTGAGGCTTAAGACTTGCAAAGGATGTATGTATGAGTGTTGATGGACTCACACAAACTGTAGAAAGTCATGGTGACAATTTTTTGTGTAACAAGTAGGAAGAGGCTCTACAGCTAAGTGCGCAGAGGCCTAGTAGAGTCCGCAGTTGAGTGTGTGGACCCCTGCAACTAAGTGTGCAGGGTGGAGTCGAGTCTTTAACCAAGGAAGTAGAATAATAAAGAGAAGTTTTATCTAAATTCTTTGTATCCATTCTTATGTTATTACATGTTTGATATCAAGTGCAATTATACTCTTTATTTACTTTGTGCTTTTGTATGAATGGTGAATATTGTTATGTATAAATGAAAGCATACAGATAAGCTAAGTTAATAAATTAATATCTGGTTTCTAGTAAGGATTTGGGTAGTAACATTGTTCGACCCCGAGCAGTGTTGCACGAAGGTGACATCACCGGTTGCAAGGTACTAATAAGTGCGCTTAGCGACGTGTGCGCAGGGTCAAACCGCTAACCACTGGAACCCATCAGACATCCCCAAGGTGTGAAAACTTGGTTCTAGCACCCTCCCATACTACTTTGGGTGAGACCTCAGTTCGCACTTCGTGAACTGTTGCCGAAAGGGCTAGTAGTATAGAGATTTGTTTGGCTAAATCAACTTTGAACCTGGGTTAGGCCCCAACAAGCGAACAAATTGTTCCATTGCTAGGACCGAGATCTGCATAAGGGATATCTGATCTCGTGTCACAAGAATTCAATGAAGAAAGAAATTGAAGGGTGTTTAGATAGAAAGATTCACGAGTTCGTGGTGCAAGAAAACATGAATCCGTGAGTATCAAAGGAATAGTGGTTGGAGTGCTACTTATATACGAAAATCCACAAAATTTTCTTTGCATAATTTTCCTCTGAGCTGTATGAGTGGATCTCGAAGCTAGAAAACAATCAGGGAAGGTGTAGGCTCAACAAACCAATCGTGTGGACTCTAGAATTAGTGCGCAGACTGGAAGCATCGAAAATAAGATCATGCGTGCTATGGACCATTGGCTCGATCGAATTATAGAAGGATTTATCACTGAGTTCGCAGTAGACATGACAATCAGCTACAGTGAGGCAGAATGACCCTTCTTCAAAGGATTGTGGGGTAAGTACATTAAGTCTTTGAACACTTGGATCAAGATGCTATTGTGTGAAAAGCAAGTTATGAGAATAAATTGATGTTTGGGGCTATGCAAAGTGGGAGGATCTATAGAAACGAAGGTAGCACAGAGATAGAAAATAGCCCCTTCATTTCACCTTAGCGGGAAAGCAGGGAAGAGCTCACGAAAATTTCTCCGAGTAGCACGGTCAGTTTGATAAGGCAGCGAATTCCACACCTACCACCTACACCTACACAGTGACCAGTCTCACCATCTTCACCTCCATCTCTGCCCACACCACCTCTGCCACCACCACAGTTCAATATGGCGAGCGCGATAAAATTGCTGGTATTCAAGGGAGTAGGGAATGAAGATCCGAACCAATTTTGGTCCGTGGTAAGGCCGTATGGGAATCACAAGGAGTCGTGGATGACAATATAAAGAAGGAAATGTTGGTGAGCACATTCCTGGATTGTGCACTGATGTTGTTAGGTTCCTATACCAATAGGAGTCATCATTTTTTAATGAATGAGATTAAACCTATAATATGTACATACCTTTGCTTTCTGCAAATGTTTTCCATATTCAAAAAATTTAAAAATGTAAAGAGGGTATGTCCTAAAAGAAAAATCAAAGGACAAAAACAATAAAAAGGTCAAAAAACATGAAAAACATGAACCCTAACAAAAGAAAAAGGACCATGAAAGTGTGCAAGTCAAAATGCCACTACTATTTACTTTTTGTGAAAAATAAATGATTGTGTGCAGTTTGTAGTCATTGCCACAATCCATGATATTCAAAATGTTTAAAATTGGTCATTTTATGTTTCAATTTCATGTCTATAGATAGAGAATAAAAATCTAACCAAACTGTTTAATCTTGGCAGATAATTAGATAGGTAGAGTAAATAAAAGGAGCTCAATTGTTTAATCTGAGTCCTTGGATGTAACAAGGTAAGATTTAGTTAGTTTACTATTGTAAAAATAAAGGAAAATGTTTGATGAGGGTTTGCTAGATAAAATGCACCCTATTAAAGAGAAGTGAAAATGGTAGGATGAGTAGATGGGTAAGTAGAAGAAAGGTTGTAGAAGTATGATGATTGATTAGACAAAAGCATGTTTATCATATTTTTCATCATAAAAGTTCCAAATGTGAATGGGCACTCAAGTATGCAGATGGATATCAAATCAATTAATTAATTTCCCTCATTCATTTCACCTTTCACTTAACTAGTTTCCCACAACAAAGATCAAAGTACTTAAAACCATAAGTCAAAGAGGCTTAGAGCATTTCTCTGACTTTTGGAGAGACCGGACCCTCGGCCCAATGACTTATAGGTAATAAGTACTAAAACCTCGTCATAAGAGTTCATCCCCCCTTCAGTTCATTCATTTTCCCTAATAATACTCTTTTCCTAAGGTTAAATTACTTTCACCTAGGAAAAAGTGTTTATTCCCCCACATAAATCATTTTCATATAAAAAATCCCACAAAAACACTATATCCTAATATTTTAGGTTATTATCAGAAAAGCATTAAAACATGAAATATCGTATACTTAAGGTCTTGTGCCGCTTTCCTCTCATTTTACTAATTACTAATTTATTTATTAAATCCCAAACAAAAACCTGTTTCCCGTATATATTTAACTCCCACAAATATGAATTAACCCTACCCTAGTTTAATTATATATTATGTGATTTTCCACCCAAACCCACTAACTAATCAATCCACGATTAAGTTAGTCTAAAACCCAGTTAAACCCTCCCCTAATGACCTTGACGCCTTAACCCAGCTTTAATCCCTGATTAACTTAAAACTGCTGCACTTAATTACCCGTCGGGCCCTCCCACTTCCCTCTATGCAACTCCACTGCCCGATCACTGCACGATCACTCCCCTTCACATCAGACGACAAACATCCATTTCAGACAAGCCCTGATGTCTGAACATTACCTGCCCAAAAAGAGTTTCTTTCCACTGGGCCCCTAAGGGTACATGTCACTCAATGAATGGAATCGGGCGGCCTCCCCCCAATACCACCGAGTGCCTATAAGCATTGCAATGGAAACCACTTACCACCTGCCCACTATGCACCAAAAAAGACACTATTCATCCTACTACATGACAAACGGCCATTGTTCACTTGTACCTCCAAAATTGACTTTTTGCGCATAAAGCCAAAAAATCCCGAAATCAATTGTTTTATCATTTTTTTCAACTGAAAAGCTCCATGCACGCACCTGAGAATGTCGAAGTTGTCAACCTACATCCAATTGCACCCTAAAGATGCCACAAAGCACCCAGTTTACTCTCTAGACTACTCAGAATGCTTTCAACTGTTCAGAGTTACGAGTCGACCTATTTAGAGCTGGTTCTCCCTAATTCCAGGTATTTTAGCCATAATTCACTAGAAAACCTCTCAATTTCAGAACCAATTACTGAGTTTCTTATTTAAAGTGAAAAATTAATTAAAGGAATTCAAGTAACTTAAGCTTACACTATACTCAACCATATTTTCCCTAAGAAACTAAAAACCACCTCCCCCATTCTCAAATCCACAAGAACTGAGAATGCCTGCCCAAATTTCCATGGATGTGAAACCTATTTCTAGACTTTGACCACCTCCCCCTGGTAGAAAAAGATTTCCAGATAAGGAAACCGTTGAAGGATCTAGGCAAAGTTATCCATCATTTTGTTCCTTTGTTTCTCGAGGGCCTCCTTGAGAAATATTTTGATAGGATGTCCTACCTCCTCATATTTCTTTTCTTCCCCCATGGGCGACCGTCGAGGTTTGCGAGGCTAATCTTGCAAAGGTTCAACTAGATCGATCCCTAACTCCATATATCCCAGCCTTGTTGGGGACATGCAAAGAAAAACAGAGAAAGAGCAAATTGCTCTGATACCACTAATTTGGATTTAAACAAGAATGAAAAAAATTACAGATATAACAATAAATACAAATATGTAGTAGAAATAACACTTCATTTCATTAATATCAAATACTGAAATATACTTATAAACATAATGGAAATAACACTAGCTTGGGCAATGGTTTCTTATCTCTAAGAAGAGATGTGGTGGCTACATCCCTCTAAACCGTGTTACAATGAGGCTTAAAGGCCTATTTATTATTGAGAAACAATGGAAATCCCTAAAAATCCAAAAAACTAACCCCAAGAGATGAAGCGCCAAACTATAGGCCCAGTTTGGGTAAATTGGTACATCAACTTACTGGGGTCGTAACTTTGGCATACGATCTTTGTTTAACACACATAATACCGCGTTAGAAAGATCTATCCGAGGCCTACAACTTTTAAATGAAAATCATAGGTCCAAGACCCATGTCGGTCCTATTTTTTTTAGAAGATGTCGTTTAGGGCCTCAAAACGACTTAGGAAGTTTAGGACCCGAAAAATTGCTAAAAATAGTAAATTGTGCTACAAATAAGGAAACTAGAAAACTAAAAGAAACAATGGTGGGGGTCCAAGTGGAATAGGTAGGTGGACACCAATATCCACCTAGATCACTAGTGTCAGTAATGAGAGTAAAATCCCGCTACACTCATATCATCCAGGACTGCTCCACTTACAATGGAGTTAAGTGCTAGACAACATCAAAGTGTGAGAGAATGTATCCCACCTTCAATTGAATTTCAGTGGGAATTTTGTGTACTAGGGATCCCCTAATGGATATTTGAGTTGTTTCGGGGACTCAGGTGTCCTTCCGACATAGCATACTTTCCACGACCATGACCCCACCAGTGTTGTCTATGATTTGAGTTAACCTTAGTGGAAATACATTTTAGGGATGAACACAAGGTGACTAGGATGGGCTGCCCTAGTACCTAAACAGATGAACCTACTATGTCTTTGAGCTTTTTGAGGTTTGAGTGAAGTTCAAGAGTAATCATAACCATAAATTTGGTCGACTCTCTCTTTTAGCCCCTTTAATATTGGGTTTCATCTATAGCTAGGTGTTGTTATCAGACATATTTATGTTGCCTAGCTACTTGTTGATTTCTTTTGCAGTTTATTTTTTTTTAAGGTGTTTGCTTTCTTACACTGAGACTATAACATATATCACATTTAGTTTTTTTTATAAAATATATTCACCATCATGGCTAAATTCCACCCAAATCATCTATCTAAACAATATCGAGGTCTTCCTCCACTGGATCTAGAGGAACTGTCAAGATCTAGTGAATTAGATTCTCGTTCCTCACAAGGAGAGAAGTCTCTAGTGTAAAACATAGAATCACATAACACTTCCCAAGAGACTTTCTTTCCTGGGGGCTTATTTAACAAAGGTGTTTTACCTCACTTTAATCCTCTGCTCATCGACCCTCTTGGAAATGTTTTGGTTCAAGCAGCACCTGTGCCTATTATGTATTCATCAGTATCTACATCTAATATCTTGATGGTCACTTTTGGGTTGTGGTATTTTTGGACAATTTTGCTCCACCATCACTTCCCCCACATCTTGTCATCCCCACACCATTGATTGGCCACCCTACTATTTAGATTATCCCTAGTCTAGGCAACATAGTTACACCTGCTAATACTAGAGTTCATTACCTACATGTCTCCACCCCTTTTCTGTCAGATCATGGACCTCCAGCTATTAGCTCTAGCGGTGTTTTTAGTATGACCACATTCAACAATCCATTTGGTTGGAATCCCTTGCTAAGTTCTAACTCCCAAGCATAGATGTCTGGGAGAAATGTTTATAGCGTGCACATCCTTGTCCCCCTGCCACTTATAGGACAACCCAATCCTTCATTGATAGACCTGCTTCCTTTTATGGGACACTTTTTTGGTGTTGGTCCTACAACTACTAAAACGTATGTGGCTAGAAATATCCCTCAACATGGTCCTGCTCCATCTATTTGGGCACCCCCTCCTCAACCACCATTGGGTAAAGGGGAAAATTTCTATCTTGGTGGCAACCAGTATTTTGTCACCCAGCCTAGTGAGCCATATGGTCTACCATTTTATATGCACAAACCACCACCTGTAGGAAGCTATTATCCACTGCATGACACGTATCCTCCTAGAAGCCAATTGATGGGAGGACCTCTTGGTCCTTCAAGTCATCCTGCACCTCCTTAGTCGGATTCAGGGGAACTTATTCCTTTTCCTTTCTTAGCAACTTTAGACATCCTGGATCTATATAAGCTAAATAATGAGTCCATCAACCACAACTTACTTTTCTCTCTGATCCTGCAGAAGATACTTGTAGACATCCTGAATTTAGAAGAAAAATAGGGAGATGACCCATCTACACACGTCGCCACTTACCACTTATGGTGTGTATTGAACTCCATGATTGATGATATTATCTGGCTCAAAATCCTCCCTCGCACCCTTGCTGACAATGCTGTTGAGTGGTACATTGAATTACCATGCACGTCAGTCAATACTTTTGGTTCCCCAGAGATGGATATTATAAAGAACTTCCAACTTCCTATCCTCTTAAAAACATAATGAAACTCCTTACTACTTTATGCAAAGAAACTTCCACCCACATCTTTGATCACATCCATGAATGGAGACATAGGAGGAGGCTCATCAAGGCTCCCATTCTAGATTACCTCTTCGTAGACTACCTTTTCAATTATATTCTTTCCCCCATTGCCAAGGACATTTCCAAGGATCGTGTAGTTACGGAAGGCCAATCTATTCATCATACCCAACATTTAGATTTAATACATTTCCAATCTAGAATTCTTTATGATTTTCTCCTTAATGCTCCCCAAACTTCCAATGCTCTTGCTACTTAGCAACCCGATGCACATACTGATGGCATCGTCAGCAATACCTCTAGGTCTACTGTAAAATAACTAAGCGGGCAAGATACAAAATCATCTATTACTGCTGATAGTGCTCATACTACCAAATCTACTACTCATCCATCCACTCCAATAAACTCTATACAATCTACACGAAAACCTAGTGATAAGAACAAGAAGAATAAGAAAAGGACTGCTCCTTCTAAAGAGTAGCACACTACCCAAAACAATACCAATCAAAAAGTTGCTTCTAAATCTGAGAAAGGGAAAGAAAAACCTTTCAATTTCCCTTGCAAGATATGTGTTGATGATCACATGACATATAAATTTCCTCACCTTAAAGAGTACATATACCTCCTTGTGCAAAATGACACTGACCAAATCCTTGTGGTCCTGAACAACCCATTCCCTGCTGAGTAGACAAAACATATTGTATCAAACCCATTACAACCTCCATAAGGGGGCAATGATGGTTCACATCCATCTTCTCCTGGAGAAGGATCATCAATTTCTTACATTGTTGAAACAATTGATTTATGAACATGAGCCAAGGATTATGAAAATCTAGTCACTAACGCTTTGGATGTTGGCTCGAAATATACTCCATCGCCACCTAAAGATCTGCATATCAAAAGGCTTGTTGTTGAACGCATGATTCATTCCCCTAAAGGGACACTTCATCAAACAATGCACAATACCTTTGCACGTGTTTGCCAAAAATACAATGCTGAAGAAGATTTTGCAAAAACATCGTCTGATATGTCTTCCCTTGACGTATAACAAACTTGTCTAGCACAACGGAAAGATTTTATTTTGGGCATTGGTGGAATTGATCCTCAGGATTCCAAAATAGCAATTTTTGATATGGAAAAGAGTAAGCCTCGCCTCTCCCATCAACTTCAATTTCAAGTGCAAGTCATGGTGAAGGAAAAAACTATCCATCGAACTATCATTGACAAAGGTGCTTTGACCTACGTAATGTCTAATTCTTGTCGGCTTGCCTTGGGTTTTGCCACTCTCTCACCACCATCAAATTCCTTCAAAGAATTTTATGGTCATACTTTCATCCCCAAAGGATACCTGTCTAGCTACCCCATCATTTTGAGTGGGAAAATTATAATGGTGGACATTGAAGTCGTAGATTGCCATCTCAACTATAATATGCTTTTGGGACGTTGTTGGACTTATGCGATGAATTCCATTGCTTCTTCAGTCTTTTGAATAATACTCTTTCCTTTGGATGGGAAGATATTCATAATGGATCAACCATCCCTCTGTACTCTAAATTAATCCTCGTTACCCAGTGGCAACATGCCCTTAGTGGGTGGCATACCCAAATCCTAAGTCAGTATTGGCACCAATCTTCTGAAGGGTTCTTCACTTTTAAGATGTTTTCCTCTTCCACTGCTCGCGGTTCCACAAACCAATTCAGTGGTCTCTACCATTTTTAATGGTTCCATTGATCCTTAGATCCTCCCAACCCCTTTCACCATTGATTCCTATGGAGAACAAATTCCATTATCACTAGCCAAACTCACCTATCATGTTGTTCAATCTGCATTTGTCTCTCTTACTACTTTGGTCACGACTGATGGTACCATGTCCTATCCAATCGACGATACCTACATTGATCTCCTCATAGAAGTCTTATCTTTTTACGATGCCCTCTGGGAAATCATGTCTCTAGGGGATAATTTTCACCATCATGAATCAGTATTTGACTTGAAGGTGACCCATTTACAAATCATGTATGTTGACCAACCTCAGATTTTTTTGTTTGCTTATACAACTATCCAAATGGATTCATAAGGTAACTTGGGTAACCTTTCCAAATTTTTACTCATCGATATCTCGGGCAAAACAAGCATCATGGAAAATATTTAGATTGGAGCTAACCGTACTCCTGAGGAAATTGTGAGCTTCACCTGTCTCTTTAAGGAAGTTTGCGACGTATTCACTTGGTATTATGAGGAAATGCCCAACATAGACCCTTGTATTGTTGAGCGTGAGATCAATATTTTTGACAATGCCATGCCTATCCGGTAAAGACTTCAACCTGTCCACCCTTGTAAAATAACATCCATCAAAACTGAAGCTGAAAAATTGTTGTGTATTGGCTTCATCTATCCCATTCCCTTAGTAGAATGGGTCTCTAATTTGGTTCATGTAGACAAAGAACAAGGTACCATCCACTTATGTGTCGACTACTACAATTTGAACACCGTTTGTCCAAAAGACACTATCCTACTTTGTTCATTGACTAGATAAGTGATGATTTTGTTGGTTTTAAGTCCTTCTCCTTCATGGATGACTTCTCGGGATATAACTAGATTGCTATCAAACCCGATGACTAACAAAAAACTTCATTCATCTATTCTTGGGGTACATTTTCATATCCTAAGATTCCGTTCAGTCTCAAGAATGTGGGCACAACATTTCAGAGGGCTATGGACTACACCTTCCATGATATCAGACATATTGTTAAGGCTTACTTGGATGACATTCCTATTCATTCCAAGAGATGAGCCCAACACCTAGTTCACTTTCGAGCTAGTTTTCTTAGGTGTAGGTTCTATAACATCCATATGAACCCACATAATTACATATTCTATGTATAGTATGGGTTTCCACTTAGATTTTTTGTATGAAAACATGGGATTAGGGTTGATACCAACAAGGTCAAAGTGATTACTCAATTTCCCTAACCACAATCCATTCTTAAACTCCAAAGTTTGCAAGGGAAGGAAAACTTCTTATGATGATACACTATAAATTTTGCCAAGTTAACAACAGGATTCATGCACCTACTAAAGAAAGGAGTACCCTTTTTGTGGGATGATCAAGCATAATGCTCATTCGATGCCTTGAAAAAGGCACTAACCTCAACCCCACTTCTAATTCCTCCAGACTATACACATGACTTTCTATTATACCTGGAAACCTCACCATCCTCCATAGGAATGGTTTTGGTTCAAACACACGATGATCACAGTGAGCATCTTAATTTATACCTCTCAAAAGGTCTTGTCGACCTTGAATTACAATATTCACATGTGAACAAACTGTCTCTTGCAATAGTTTTGTTGTCAATCGCTTCTGACATTACAACTTGCTACGTGAGAATACCATAATTTCACTGGACAACCCATGAGACACATTTTTTCTTGTCAAGTTATTGGAGGAAATTATTCCAATTGGATGATCATCCTCTAGCAATTTGATTTGGTTTTCACCACTACCAAGGTGAAAAAATCCTTAGTCTTTGCCGAGTTATTGTCTGATCTTCCGAGAATCGTCCCATATGAGGTAACTCATGCCAAATGGATTTATTTGTCTAGTCGAATCTATTTATCCATGGTATGGAGAAATCCTTGTCTACCTCCAAACACATTGTTTCTACCTAGCTCTATCATGCTATGACCGTCATCGCATCCCCCACCAAGCTAAGCACTACTTAGTGCTCAATGATACTTTATATCATCATGGAACTGATTTAGTTCTTCAACGTTATCTTATCAATGATAAAGTGGAATAATTTCTTGATGACTGCCATGTTGGAGAAAGTGGTGGTAAACTTTCGAGAATTTATACTCCCCAGAAAATTCTGCGTGTAAGGTACTACTGGCCAACCATATTTAAAGATTGTAATACTGTAGTCTAGCATTGTCATCCTTGTCAAGTATATACAAATAAAATGTGTGAGCCCCCTACTTCTCTACACTCGGTTGTGTTTATTGGTCCCTTTTCTAATGGGGCATTTACTTCATCACTTGCAACTCCATTTCCTCTGATATTAGCATCTATATTATTGTTGTTGTTGACTAATTTACAAAGTGGGCTGAAGCCATTCCCACTTTTGAGGCTGATCGGGAAACTGCACCCTATTCCTCTTTAATCAGGTCATTTTTCATTTTGGTGTGCCCTAGAGAATTGTTATAGACCATGGTTCACACTTTAAAAACCATATGATGTCTGATTTAACTTCTATGCATGATTTTCTCCAAGATCATTCTTCCTACTATCTGGAGGATAATGACCAGGTTGAGGTTGTTAACGATTTCCTAAAGATAATGATCTCCAGGTTAGTAGGTAATCACAAAACTTGATGGCATAGAATGTTATATTATGCTCTTTGGGCATATCGAATGTTAGTAAAAACTGCCACAGGGTTCACCCCCTTTCAGTTGGCCTATGACCTTGAAGTATTTTTTTTGTTTAGAAATTTTTGGCAAAATCACATAATTTATTATTTGTCGACGCGTTTCGAACCAACTAGTGTGGTTCATCGTCAGGACAAGATGAAGATACAGATCAGTTCAGCGTGTTAAATAGACTGAGCAGAGACTCCAACGGCTAGAAAGACTAACGACTATTTTTCAACTAAGGACCCCAGTCAAACCTAAAATAATATTATTATTTTATAATTATTATTATATCTACAGAAACAAATAAACTGGGTAAAAATAAACCAGAAAAGGGTTAGATATTAAATTTATCTATTTAATTAAATAAATATATATATTATTAATATTTACAATACCCAATATAATACTATATTTAATTTCAAGTTATTAAAATAAATTACTATATAATACTATATTTAATTTTAATAATTAAAATAAATTACTAGACAAATATACTTACTAGAAATTAGATAGATCTAAAATTAGTTTTCAAAACTCAACCATTTAATT
>APFE030461316.1:71490-149865 GCA_000404065.3 Pinus taeda | reverse complement strand
TTTATCTAATAAATAGAGGGCCTTCAAGTTCCTTGGATGGTGGTGTTCCAGAGGAATCATGGATAGATATAAAGGTAAACTACTATTTTTTAAAGCCTTTTGGTTGTGAGGCCTTTGTCCATATTGATAAAGAAAATAGAACAAAGCTTGAGGCAAAGTCAAAGAAATGTACCTTTATTGGATATGGTGTTAATGATTTTGGTTATCACTTATATGATTATGAAAATCACAAAATCATTAGGAGCAGTGATGGAGTTGCTACAATCATTCTCCAAGTGGGAGATTGTTGTGTGTGGAGCATGATTGTTCGGAGGTCTTTGTTTCAGCCGGATGTATACCCCAAGAATTTTGTACACCCCTCCACGCGGGGGGGACTTGTCCCCCCCGCGGGGGTCCGAGGGGGCCGATCCCCCCCGACTGGGGCATCCGGGGGCCAGCGGTCCCCCGGCGGGGGCTTGGGGGCAGCGTCCCTGAAGATAAAAACAGATGTAAATTTGCCTTGTAAAAGTATAGTAACTTTTAGTCAATCTGGGATGTTCATTAGGCGGATGATCTCACGGTAGAACTTATGTTTATTGTTGGATATATGACCAAAGTCCCACATTGACTAGAAGTGGGGAGGATCATGGGTATATAAGGATGGACAAATATCTCCATTGGTATGAGGCCTTTTGGGGTAAGTCCAAAAGCAAATCCATGAGGGCTTAGGCCCAAAGTGGACAATATCATACCATTTTGGAGATATGTGGTGTCCAGAGTCCTTACAAGTGGTATCGGAGCCATGCCCCGAAGTTAGCCAAGGGGATGAATCCTCGAAATGCCGAACAAAGGTGGTGGACCCCAGTAATATCACAATGGGATCTGTGGATGAGCTCGGTTAGACAGGTGGTGTGCTCCGGATTCTTCATGGATGTGTCCTGGTCCCAACACGGTGAAGAGGAGTTGACCTGGGATAGAGCAATCTCTCGAGGCAGGTGGTGTTCCAAGTGAGGCGTGTGCTTCCAACGCATTGGAGCGGAGAATCCTGGTTGGTAGAGAGTAGACGGATGTATAATCGTTTGAGGGGAGGCTCGATGGTCCTTTGTTCGAGGGGAGGATTGTTGGATATACGACCAAAGTCCCACATTGACTAGAAGTGGGGAGGATCATGGGTATATAAGGATGGAAAAATATCTCCATGGGTATGAGTCCTTTTGGGGTAAGTCCAAAAGCAAATCCATGAGGGCTTAGGCCCAAAGTGGACAATATCATACCATTGTGGAGATATGTGGCGTCCAGAGTCCTTACAGTTAGCTCTCAAATCACACAAGCATCGAGTCAAAGCCTAATACAATAAACATGTTAATACTACTTCTTCCCAAGCAGGTGATTTCACCCTACTTTATAATAAAAAACACAATCTCTTGAGGGAAGGAACACTTCAACCACCTATGGATCAGCCCCTATGTCATCACTAAGGTTCTTTCTAAAGGAGCTTATGAACTTCAGGACTATGACAAAATCCCACTCACAGATCCCTATAATGGGGTCTATCTCAAGAAGTATTTCACCTAGTGTTGTACTATACATATGCTATGTAATTTTATGTATATAAGTTTTTTTTCATTCAGTGTGCTAGATATTTTTGGTTTTTGATGGTTATTTGGCTCATGAACATATCTTATTTTTCAAATTTCCACTTCAATCTTACCATATGTCAGATTTCCCAATGGTTTCAATCATCGCACATGACACATTGCATTGACTGTGTGGGTTCTTTAAACACTTGAGTCAAAACTACTTAGTTCTGTGAGGGTTTTCCTTGGTTATGCCACCAACAATATTATTGAGTATATGTTGGTCATTTAACTGCTTATTGATGCTATTGTTGGGTTGTGTTATATTCTTTCCACGACTAGCCCACATAGTTAACAGGGGGGTTAGAGGGGGGGCAGAGTCCCCCCTTCGTTGTGTCGATTGCATAGCGTGGGGGTCACAGGGGGTTTGAGGGGTGCAGGTAACCCCCTCTATGGGGTCCAGGGCAGCGCCTAGAAATTTTTTTTTTTTTGGACCCTATATTAGGTTGGACGGATCTACCTATGGTTTTGTGCATGATTTTCACACATGTTTTTGGACCCGATGGTTTTCATTCCATGGTATTGGATGCTTCGGCATGTATAAATATGTATTGTAACATTGAAAGGAACATAATGAAAAATCAAGATGGTAGTCCCGGTTTTGGGATCCAGGGGAAAATTTCTGTGTATATGTGTTTTAGGTGTTATGCTCTCGCATTGTTTATTTTCTGCGTTTTAGAATTCATATGCAAGTAATTTCTTTATGGGGTTAAAACGTATAGCTATATCTCATAACATATCCAATTTAGTGGTCTGGTTAGACTCTCATCTCCTCATTATGCATTTGACCAACCATTATCATATTCATAATCCAATCTTATTACATTACCATTTAAGAGAAATGATTTTGGAACATGAATTTGAATTTCTTATTTATGAACACATTCCACAAGAATCTAATGCATTATCTGATTCATTAGCAAATTATCTATTCGATTCACATCTTTCACATTCTCTTTAGTCACATGCATTCATGTACATTTTCATTGTAAAATTTACATAGAAAAATAGCAAATACACCAAAAATTGCCATAAAACATCTAGTTAATCGACTCTCTCTCTCTCTTTTCGTCTCTCTCTCTCTCTCTCTCTCTCTCTCTCTCTATTTATATATATATATATAATATTTATATTATTTCTTCCATTCATTTACATCAAAAATTTCCCAAAACTTGGGCATTATATACAAAATGGATTCACTAAGCCTCGCTTTGTTAGCTTATGGCTATCCCCTAATCCTGTTGAGCCTACTTCTCATGGTAATATATCATTGCTATAGCTAACCTCATTAGAGGCACCAAAATCCATTTCAGTGCACCCACCTTGTGCCACAGCATATGGACTGATATATCTCTCATGGGAAGAGGTAGCACACCCATTCTCAAACCTTTGAGGTTCCTAGCAACCTCATGCATACTTTGTGTGTCATATCCCTTAACGGTGGTTGTTGTGACCTCTACTGCTACTCCAACTCTAGGTAGTTGATCACCATGCATCAGATGGAGGGGTGTACCCATAGGATGAATAGGATCTATATCTGTTTTAAGCAAAGCTTCATGAAAAATTGTTTTCACCCATAACAAAAATAACAGTATAAACTTAAAAAAAAAAATCACTAATTTATCTTCTTACTTGTTAGCCCCCACTGAGTGTCGGGTGAAAATATCAACTTTGGATCCCTTGTGTAGTCCATACTAACATACAGGAAGTCCTTGATCATAGGAATATGACCTCTGAGCCACTAAAAGAAGTCATCATTAAAGTAGTGCCTGATCGGTCCACTTCTTGTCTGAGGCACTAAGGAAGCCCACCAATATTGTTTAGGTTCCCTGGGACCAGCTACAACCAAACTCACCCGAGACCTCATAATATAAACTCTCTCCAGTATGAAGGATATAATAAGTGTATGATACCAAAAATCTCTTTGGACCTGAGTCTTGCACGTTGTCAACAATACTTTCACTTGTTGGGGGGCTTCCTCACTCTAGGTGAACACTTGCGGCTACAAGAAATCCAATGCCTGTAACAATTGGGATTTTGTAGAAACATGTTGACTCTTAGCCCCTACCAGTTGCACTATCATCCACGTAATATATCTCATTGGTATCGATACCACTCGCTCTAATGGAATCATGTTACTGACCGACCGACTGCCTACTATGTAATGTGTTCAAATCAAATCCATAGTGGCCCAAGATTTTCTCTCCCTACTGCTAAGTTTACTCGTGCACCCATGCATGATAAACTAGTGAGGAAATAGATGTCATCACGCTCAATCGAGAGCTCATGTTCCCCAATCCTGAACAACCACTTTTGTTCATCATAGTGTTGGATTATCCAAATCAATAGGTCCTCTCGAATTTTCATCAGGTCAAGTCTAGCATACTTTAGAAGCCCACACCATCTCAAAGTAGCTAAGTAGGATAGATCATTTAGCATTTGAAGTTCCTCTTGGTCATTAGCTCTTTCTCTCCATAAACTCATTTTCAACAATTGATTCCTACACCACACAAAGCCTTACTTAGTCTTTTACCAGCAAAATTCTCCTAGGAATAAGGAAATTTTATTTTTCTTAGTGCTTGGTCAGCTAATGCAGACGCCTTCACTCCACAAATTGTTCTAACACTCTATTCCTTTGTGGGAAGAGCGTGCTAACGCACCCCTTGGCCTAGGAAACCGCATCACCTAGCCAAGCCACCTAGGGAATGATTAAAAATGAAAAATTAATAGTGAAAAACATCAAATAAGGAATATAATGAAAGCTCGGGATCAATACTCTTACCTGGAAGTGGTGAAAAGTCAAATGGTTTCCTGGTGTGTTTGCAATTCCTCTAGGAATTTCTACTCCCTTTTCTCTCCAAAGCACTCTCACCAACTCTAACTAGTGCAAATGAGTCCCTCCTTGCCCTTTTATAGCCACTCTGGAGGTATGACCCATCTCGGTTAGTCTATTTTGTGAGAATTTTTTTCCCACTTTGTTTCTCAATACACCAAATAGTTATTTTTCTAATATTTTCATATGATCTGACGTCTTTAAATGATTTTTTGCAGTGTTGGCCGCCTTTTACTCAAAATGAGCATATTCTTTTTAGGTATTTTTTCTTTCTCTTTAAATGAAAAAACCTGAGTTACCTTCTTTGAGCTCATAAAACTCCTTCAAAGAAGATTTGAGCACTTCTATTTATCTACTTTTCTTGCTCTTTAAACTGAAAAATATACTTTGATTTTTCTTCATCTAGCTCCATTAACAAAATTTTATGAATATTATTGAGTTTACTCTATCTCCTCATACTCATAAGAAAATAAGGATGACATCTATCAAGCATATGTTTATCAATTTATTTGGAATCAATGGACTAACTTACAGAAAATGAATTGTGCCAGGTATACTATTAACCCTTTGTCACACCCAATCATCAACCATGACAAAGGTGCCTCATTAGATTTGTCTTTATGATCTTTTCAGACTCTCTAAATATGAAAATACCACCGAGTTTTCCCTTATTAGACTCATTAAAATTAATCAGATTGGGAAATATTGGATAGAATAGTGGCTTCACTATATATATTCTAAAGGATCTTTTGGGAACACTCTTCTTGTAACTCCCTTGAACAAAGCACCCCCTCAGCATTTTCCTCTTTCATTGGCTTCTCTTTGAACCATACCATCCTATGAGTTTAGCCTTGATACCCTGATGTCCTTGCATCCTTGTATCCTAACACTCTTTGGTGTTCTCGAGTCTAAGCTACCTGGTCGCCCTGATGTCACATCTTCTATTGTTCAAGGGATCTACTTACTCTCTTCCTCCTATATCAACCATTCACTCATATGAATATTTTCCGTTGGTTAGTTTTCCACATTGCTCTAAACCATTTCTAACACAATCGTTCTTGTCCTATTTCATGTCAACTCATGTAGGACACCTTATTTCCTACCTTTGACCGATCTCTTCCTATCAACTTCAACCTCTTATATAGGAAGTAGATTAAGAAACCTTTCAGTACCCTGGAACATATAGTTCTTAGTGGCAGGTTACCCAGTGTTTAATAGGTGGTTTTTTTCCTTGAATCCTTATTGAAATATTGTACAAGTGTTCAACATCAACAGATTTTATGCACACTCACTAGATTGTATTGTGCATATTGGCTACCACCATATGTATCGGTGGCCATCGTTGTGTCTATAATAATGTTAATCATTTAGTGGTAATCAGACAATTTCTCACATGTTCTACTTCAACTTATTTATTCACGTGTAGAAATATGCTATTTTGGGAAGTAGTGACCAAGAACTTGGATAGAGGCTTACAACACTCGCCATTGTTTCCTTTCCCAAGCTGTGACTATTGATTTTAGAGACAGATCATCAAATTGATCATCATATGAAAAGCTTTGACATTCTTCCTATCAGTGGAAGTCACAGTCATACCTCTTGTGGAAATCACTCTAATTCTTCTACTGAGCATGGGAATGCCTGACTTAGGAAATTTTTATATATTTCTAGCATATGTTGTTGTCTTCAGGACTCCCTCAGTTTTGATGCTCTGATCCTCTCTCTCTCTTTAGTTATATTTTGCAAATTATTTCAGCCATAATCTTCTTCTCTAACCTCACACTTTAGGGGGGAATCTTTTATATAGAAAATAACCTCCTTGTAAGCTTACAGAAAAATAACAATTTTGAATGGAAGGAAACCTAAGTTTCATGCCTATTTTCTAGGGTAACGTACCCATAAAATAGACAAAAAACATTCTAACACAGTCCAAGACCCAAGAGAGCGCGTTAACCGAGGAACTAACACTTTGTTTTTCCTAAAGGGTCGTGTTACTAGATTTTCATGAGCTTCTGAAGGTAAAACATGAGTTGACTAATTGACACTGTGTCTTTCACTCAATGTTGACTCTAAAATATAGAAACGTTTTCCTCGGAGATATCAAAGGAAATTTCTAATCCTAATAGAACTAAACATAGGAAACATAAATAAAGCAAAGGCAACATATATCTTTTTCTCGAATGAGACTTGTCAAGAAATTGGCAAGGATCGAGCATCCCCTCACCTATAAATTGGAGGCTATACCACATTAATTGGGATCATAATAAATTCAAAATTATGTTGTCGAGAAGTTGATTGAAAGAAAAAGAGAGGATCTAGGAGCTAACGAGAGACTTGATTAAGCAATCATGGTTGTAATCGTTCTTCTCACATCTGATAGTATAGATATGCTCTTGTTTTGTCTATTTGATGACATTGATACCTTCCTTCTGTATATGTTGGTTTAATGGTGAGACTGATGTTTATCATTGTTTCATGTTAACTCTATATGTTGTTATATGTTGATGTTTTGGATTGGTAAAGTAGTTTATGCTATTATGATCACTTTGTATCTTTATTATGTCCAGGTCCTGATTTGAGAGCTAACCAAGGATCCTTTCTTTGTAACGCTAAAAGCTCTGGTGGATTTATAGTGAAGGCTAACAGGTAATCCTTTTATGTTTCTTTGTCAATTCCTATATTAACATGATATGTTTGCATATATCTCTGAACGGTTGCAGGTCACTTTATTATGTATGCCCTAGGTCCTAGGAGACTTGAGAGGGATTTTTTGTCCACCATCACCCATGCATTAATCCCTACAACACTTATCTAGGTAAGTGACCCTTAATTTTGCCATACAGTCATTGTATTTTGATATTTGTCATCCCATCTACTCCTGCCCCTGCATCTTCCATTTTTCCTAAGTTTTACTCACTTGGCCATACCATTTCAAGTGCACGATCGTTCTGAACCCTCCAACCCTTCCTCCATCCATTGGAAACAATTTGGTGTCTTACATCTTACTTTAGGAGTGAACCCTCTCTATTTTATCTCCCTCTAACTACTTTTCCCTCCATGCGCCTACAATAAACTTTGGTATCCCATTTCATTGTGCCCAAGCCCATTAGTCAATCACCCAACTGCCACTAAGCCAATGTCATGCCCCCTTTTTTGTATGATCATCAATTCCCTATGACCTTGGGATCCCATCATCTTGATAACCATGTGAATTCAGTAAAACTTTCATCCTCCTTGAAACCCCAGGCCGCAAATCCACAAGGTCGCACAAAAGGTTAACCCAAAATTTTGTGACCTCATTAGCTTGGTGACATAGTGACTTCCATAGCTCTGTGACCTAGTAACTTGAAAATATTTGTGACTGTACAATATCATTATCCCTACAAACTAGTGACTTCTAGCCTCTTCGAGGTATCATGTCATGAAGTTTCCATTATTTTGGTCTTCTACTCTTGTGACCCCTAACTAGTGACCCCACAAACTATATTATCAGTCACTCTAGGGACATAGTTGTAAATCCTATACTTCATGTCTGTGAGACCCAATTTCACATTTTATTCTTTTCATTATTATTCATGTCATCACTTTTATCTTGGGATTATCTTTTTGAAATTCTAGGTAACCTCGATCTGCATTGCATATCCATATCATCTGTCTCTAGAGAAATGGTGTTTTCAGTTGTCCAAGAATCTCATAAGAGAACAAAGAGAAGTATCTAAGGGATGATAGAAAGTCCTCATCCATGACCATTCTATAGTGATACAACTTGCAATATCAACAAGAGCACCAAACTCACATGGTGGCATATTTATTCATAATTTCCAAAAAAGGGCATCCCTCAAGACCAAGCAAATTTCAAGGTGTATTTGAACATCAAGAGATCTTTCCTACACAAAGTAGTTGCACACCCACTTGTGTTCCCTTATGGAGAAACTATAGACTAGATGTTACAACACAATGATGAATATCACTGGGTTGTTAGGAACAATACAGTTCATGCCTTCACTTCTTTCAATGCCACCAATATCACTTATTATTACAAGCTACCATAATGGAAAGAGTCTTTCAACACCAGGTGACCATCATGTTTCAAGGGATCAATCAAAGACATTATGAAGTCATGGTGGAAGAAACCCTCCATGTTTAGGGTCACTGAAGAATAGGCTTTTGGAACAGAGGGTCTCATAAAAGGACATTAGTACATGGTAGCTATGATGAACAAGTTATATAGCATGGCAGATATTGACACTTTTTTGGGATCATGGGTCCTCATAATGTACATGGTAGCTACCACAGGGACAATATTCAACTAGAGAAGCATTTTTGCATCGACCCTGAAGTCAAACATCCAAGATGCAAAGAATCCCAAGAAGCACCAACCATCAGAGTTTTACATTGAATCATAACTCATGGATGTAGTATGCTCAATATATCAGTTTGAATGATGTATTATATTGTGGACCGCAGAGACACCTGATCCTCTACAAATTTTCTATAATATCTTTTGGGATCTAGGTTACAAAAGTATGCATGAGAATAATTTTGAATTATTCATTTATCCTTTGTATCAAATTATTTTTGGAACAGATGCCCCTTGCATGCCTAAGAGGGAGAAGAAGACGCTCATTGAGGTGACATATTGGTTTCCCATTAGAGAGGCCACCTTTATTAGGGTATTCAACTCCTATAATCCCCCACATGCTCTTCCTACATTGGCAATGGAAAAAGTACTGTTACAAGAAGTGTGTTATGAGTTAACTATAGGATTCTCTAAGACATTATTCAAATGAAAGAAAAAGTCATGGCCTTCTTTCCCTTTGACCACTGGGACATACACTCTTGATATCTTTAAGGAATATGAAGTATAGGTTGAGGAAATGAAAGGTTTCTACATTGTGAACTTGAGCCACCACAAGTATGACCCAACGGGAATTATAATAGTACATTGCAAGAAGGAAAGTTTAAATTGGTCTTACATCCATACCAACAATAATCATCAAGAAAAAAAAATAGAAACTGGTACAATGCCACTAGAGAAATAGGACTGTGTGAACAACAAGAAAAGTAGGATGAACAAATATATAATTCCCAATGAAGTATAAGCTTGGGGGCTAAAACCTCCCTGCTTAAAAGGAAGAAAGTGTAACAAAAGAAAGATGGAAATAAAAAGAGACATAAAAGTAGCCATCAAGAGGACCCAATGGATGAGAAAGGATAGTACAAAGAAGAAACCCTATAAGAAAGGAACATAAAAATTTCTAGGAAAAATAATAGATAACTAGGAAAAGGGAAGAAGAGATTAAATAATCACAAGTGGAAAGAGATCAACGAGATCAGGAATTTCAATAGCAGTGGGAGGAGGAGGAAAGAAGGAAGAATCAAGAAGAAGAAGAATGTCTTAATAAATAGGAAGAAGAGTGGTAAGAAAAGGAAGTTAAACAAAAGAAAGGGCAAGAAGAAGGAGAAATAGGGAAGAAACAAGAGGAGAAGGAACTAAATAGAAAGTGAGAAGAAGAGGAGAAAGAAAACAAAAGGATGGAAGAAGAGAAAAAAATAAAATATGAAGAGGATAAGAAAAGGTAAGGGGAGGAAGAAATTAAGAGACAACAATAAAAACTTGATATGAAAGCTAAGTTATATAGCCTTAACAAGAAAAAAGGAAACACAAAAGATGATCAACATGTTGGAATTATGATACAAGTGTTTTCCTTGATGGAAACTCACTCACAGGTCAGTACAGGTTTGATGAAAGGCAACCCACAGGGTAACAGGTCTATTAAGATGTAACAGGGCATTGGTACAAAAGAACAAGAAGATGGAACTACAGTCTACTAATCATAATGAAGAAGCTAAAGGTAAAGGATGGTGAAAAGCAGTTTAAAATGTATACACAGGTCCACTTAGTCAAAATAGTGTATACACGCTAGTTCATAGAACAAAAAGAGTGTATATGTATACACACACTTTCACAAGAAGAAAAGTGCATATATGTTAGAAAATCAGGGAAATTCAAGAGGAGACAATATTAGGGGACAATACCATGGTATTAGCCCACAATATTGAGTGGAGTAATGACTATTTGATCCCGTCTAATAATACCACGGGTCCTAAGTTTTTCTGGTCCGAGGTGTTGAGAAAGACCTAAAACTATATAAGGAGGAGAAGATCATAAGGTAAGCATGTGCAAGTGAAAAGGGTTTCTAAGGAATACTTCTATCTAAATTATATTTTATGTTACAGGGGCTATGTTGGTGATTTGATCTGAAATATTGTGCACCTTGAATTCAATGTTGGATCAGGATCATGAGACCTGAAATGAGTTATCATTGAATGATATGATATTGGTTGAGCCAGATCTGATTGTGTACACCTATTTTATTCCTTAAATGTCATGATCTGGGTTTGTCTAAAGTCTGGAATAACAACGAAGTTATGAGTTAATATTTGCAGATCTATACACTGGTTCGTCTCGGTAAAAGCACATGTACATGCAGGTTCTACTCTTCTGAGTAGTGTATACAAAATAAAATCCTATTCTTCAAGATCTGAATGATCTATCTGATCAGTTGTGTTGTTTTATTGATGTCTATCAATGAAGTCTTCTTATATTTGAATGTAAAACTGAATGCATAAGGAGTTTGGTATTTGATTGATTGATTGTCTAAGTAAGAAGGGTTATCTATGCTGCTTCCTATGAAAAGCTCTGAAAATTAACAATAGATGTTTAGTATATTGCTAGTTGGTACACACTTCATTCAGAAGTTTTGTGGTTTAGTAGTTTTGAGGGTATACGTAAGTTTGGTTAAAGGAAGTAGCGTATACATGCAGGTTGGGTTCATTAGCGTAGCGTATACATTTTTATGCATGATTTTTGAGGTTACAATTGGTTTTGAATGATGTTGCAGATTTTTGGGTTCAAAATAGTGTTATGGTGACAGTGACCTGATATTTTAGATTAACTGATTTCTGGTCGATGCAGTTTGAGTTTCAAAGTTTCTGATGGGTCCAGTATGAAAACTTGATGAAACAAGGCCTTCATGTTTATTGTTTTGTTCCAGGAGTATCCAACTTGGAAATTTATGAAACATGGTCCTTGGAAAAAG
Organism: Pinus taeda; assembly: GCA_000404065.3. Taxonomy (NCBI): domain Eukaryota; kingdom Viridiplantae; phylum Streptophyta; class Pinopsida; order Pinales; family Pinaceae; genus Pinus; species Pinus taeda. The sequence goes on along the minus strand of APFE030461316.1, from coordinate 138,313 downwards.
AGAGAAGGTCTTAGCCTTCTGTAGGTTAGCGTCTACGTACTAGTAAACACATTGGCTAGTACAAGAGGAAGGGGGTTGCAGTTCCCTTCCAGTAGAAGATGGAAAATGAGAGAAGCTTGTAGCCTTTTGTAGGTGGGTGCCTGTGTATTGGTATGAGACTGCACCAGTACAAGATTCTAAACAGATTGTCTTATTATTAAAAGAAGACAGAGATGATAGCAATAGGTGGCTTTTCCCCGCATTGGGTTTCCACCTTAAAAATTGGGTTTTATGTGTGTTGCTTATGTGTGATGGTTTATTATGTTTTTACTGCATTGTTTAATAAGTTATTGATGCATTGATTAAACATCAACACATGATAAATTGACTAAATCATAAGTTCTTTGGGTATACACTAGTTTCTCTAATGACAGTAGCATGTACACACTAGTTCACTTTACATAAGTAGTGTATATAAATCTATTTGGGAAATAAAAAATTATTGAATTGATAATACCAATTCACCCCCCCTCCCCCTAATATTATTTCCAACAATTGGTATCACAGCAGGTCCTTCAGAAGAAGCTTGATCGCTTGAAGGAAGATCTTTCAAGATGAACCATCACGAAGGCATGGGATCTATTAGACCACCAATATTCAATGGGAGAAACTTGGTATATTGTAAAATAAGAACCAGAGCCTATATTCAATTGCTTGGAGCCGATGTTTGGGAAATTGTGGGAGGAGGATATAAATTTCCAGTAGCAATACGTATAGTCTCTATAGGTAAGATATTATGTGAAGCCAATGCCAAAGTCATCAATACATTATTGGGAAGTCTGTTAGAATCATAATTTGTCAAAGTCATGCAGCTCAAGACAAGCAAAGAGATATGGGACAAAATCATCCAGAGATATGGAGGAGACTCTAAGGTAAAACGTGCTAAGCTTCAAACTCTCAGAATTCAGTTTGAAACTCTTAAGATGCATAGTGATGAGAGTGTTGCTAGTTAATTTTTACCTGTAGATGAGATTGTTAATTGTATGAAGAATCTGGGTGAAGAGATAAAGGAAGCTACTTTAGTTGAGAAAATATTGAGATCTTTGTCTTCTAAATTTGAGTCAAAAGTGTTTTCCATAGAAGAAAAACAGGTTCTTCAAACTATTACTGTGACTAAACTCCATGGAATCCTAATTTCCTTTGAAATGAGGAAAGGAGGTCCATCAGATATGAGAGAAGCTACTTTTAAAGCTTCAACAAAGGGAAAATAAAAGGAAGATCACAATGAATCAGGATACATTTAAGAAGAAGAAGATGAGGTAAATTTTGTCAAGAAGCTTCAACAAGGTTCAAAAAGATTCAGAGGTATGTTACCATTCAAATTATTTTCTTGTGGTAGAGTTGGCCATTATGTTGCCAAATGTCCTCATAAAGATAAATATGAAAAGGGAAAGGAATATGCAAAAGGAAATAGAAAATAGGTTGCCAATAAAAGGAATTACTACACGCATGAAGAGAGTGATGGTTTATCTAATAGTGATAAAGATGAAACTAAACAAGATTATAGGCTACTCATGGCTTATGACAATGATGATTTTTTGGTTGCCTTAGAAGAGGAAGACTTTCTTGAAGAAATAAAAAAACTCAAAATCTTCTTAGAAGAAAATAATATGATCATAGATACATTGACACACCAACTCACTGAAAGAGAAAAACACAATAAAAATCTAGAATGTGAAATGGTGGATCTCAGAAAAGAACTTGAGAAGACAAAATCTCTTAATCATAGATTTGCTAAAGGATATAAAACTTTAAATGAAATCATCAAAGTTCAGCATTCTCCTCTGATAAATATAGGTCTTGGAGATACTGAAGAATCATCTCAATCATAGAATCTGTTAGCCTCCACCAGAAGATATATTGATGCAGCAAAGACGAGTGAACAATATGTCAATCGTGAACAAAGGCCTAAAATTACTCATCAGGTAAATCATACTCAATTTACTCCAAGGATGAATAGCAGTAGAAGCTTCAACCAATAGGTAAACAATGGCAAAAGATTCTATGATCCCATAAACTTCTTTAATGGGCAATGTTTTTCATTTCATAACTTTGGGCATAAGGCTACTCAATGTGTTTCTTACAAAACCATCATGACTAGAGAAGCACGAAATCAAAGGAGTGTAACAGGAATCAAGAAAATTTCCTATAATAACTTGTATCCTCTTGAAAATGAAGTAGAATGTTCGATTTATAACAACGTTGGTCATGAAGAATTTGAACGCAAGAGAAAATTTCGGCCATCACTTCAAAAGGAGAAAACGTCATTAAATCCGAGGATATGTTGAAAGAAGGAATCTCAATCAGAAATATGTGGCATGGATTTGTATGCAGAAGGAAAATAAAATTAGTGGTACATCAACATCGGATGCTCCAAGTACATGACAGGTGATAAAGAGAAACTTCATTCATATAATGATTTAGAAAGGAAAAGAATGTCTCATTTGGAAATGACACTCCAGCTGTCATTAAAGGTAAATGTTATGTCTTCTTGAAAGAAAAGGTTAAAGCTAGAAATTTCATGTATGTAGATGGTTTAAAGCATAACTTGTTGAGTGTCAATCAAATGTGTGATTAAGGAAATGAGGTTGTGTTTTGATCAAACAGATGTGTGGTTTGTGAGCTTGATATAGGAAAGACTGTTATCAAAGGTACAAGAACTCCAAACAATTTATAAATACTCAAAGGAGGACAACAACAATTCTATCTAAGAAAAACAAATGAAAACTGGCTATGGCATAGAAGATTGGGACATCTAATATTTTCTCAAATAAGAAAAGCGGCTCAAGGCATTTTGTGATATTCTAGATATCAGCATTCCAGAAAATACCATATGCAAACTATGTCAAGTTGGTAAGCAAACCAGAGTTCACTTCAATGAAAAAGAAAGATCAACAGGTAAGCCTCTTAAACTCATCCATATTGATTTATGTGGACCAACAAGGAAAAAGTCACTTTGTGGAGAAGAATACTTTATTTTATTTATTGATGATTTTTCCAGGATGTGTTGGTAAGTCTACTAAAGCATAAAGATGAAGCATTGAAAAGTTTAAATCCTTCAAAGCTTTAGTTGAAAATGAATCAGATCGAAAAATCAAATGTCCCAGATTTGATCGATGGGGAGAATTCATATCAGATGAATTTTTTGACTTTTGTAAACAACATGGAATAAAGAGGCAGTTATCTACCACAACAACTCCTCAGCAAAATGGCATGGTGGAAAGAATGAACAGAACAATTCAACAAATGGCTCGAGCTATGATTGATGAATATGGAACTCCTTTAACCTTCTCGGGTGAAGCTGCATTTACTGCCGTGACTATTCTCAACAAAGCGAATGTTCAGGTAAATAGCAATCAAACTCCAGATGAACTTTAGTATTGTAAGCATCCTACTGTAAAAAACTTCAGAGTGTTTGGAAGCAAATGTTTCATCAAAAGGACTGATGAAAAACTTGGTAAGTTTGGAATTAGAGAAGACGAAGGAATTCTTCTTGGTTATTCATCCAGAAGTAAAGGATACAAATGTTATAATAAAATATTTCAGAAAAGTGTTGAAATCATTGATGTTGTAATTGATGAAGCATGCATAAATATAGAAAAAATGAAATCAATAGAATAAAATGACAATGAGGAAGATGGGGAATTATTTCCCGCATCAAATCAAAATGATATAGAAGATTAAACCAATGAAGCACCAGAAGAAGATATGACAGATGGGGAAAAGACTCCATCCAGGTATGTTCAGAAGAATCATCCAGAATCTCAAATTCTAGGAGAAAAGGGGGCTGGTGTACAGACAAGAAGAACTCTTACATGACCTCAAGTTATCTAGCATTACTGTCCTCCACTGAACCTCAGAATATAAATGAAGCCTGCAAAAATGATTGTTGGGTCAAGGCCATGGATGAAGAACTGGACCAAATTGAAAAGAATGATACTTGGGAATTAGTTCTAGACCTCATGATAAAAATGTTATAGGAATAAAATGGATATTTAAGAATAAGCTAAATGAAAATGGAGAAGTTAGTAGAAACAACGCAAAACTTGTATGTAAAGGGTATGCTCAACAAGAAGGTGTATATTTTGAAGAAACTTTTGCACCTATTGCCAGACTTGAAGCCATAAGGATGTTTCTTTCTCTCTCTAGTTTTCAAAAATTCAAAGTATATCAAATGTATGTAAAATCAACCTTTCTTAATGGAGATTTAGAAGAAGAAGTTTATATTGAACAGCCAGAAGGATTCATTATTGGAAATGATTCAAAACTCGTATGCAAGCTCAAAAAGGCTATCGATGGTCTAAAATAGGCTCCAAGGGCTTGGTATTACCACCTTGACAAATATCTACAACAACAAGGTTTCACAAAAGGTTCTACAGATAGAAATTTATACACAAAGACTGAAAATGATAAACTGCTAATTATTGTTGTTTATGTTGATGATATCATCTTTGGTAGCAATGAAGAATCCATGAGTTAGAATTTTTCTTCAGTAATGTAGCAATAATTTGAAATGTCCTTACTTGGTGAACTTACTTATTTTCTTGGTCTACAAGTACAATAAGCAAAATGTGGTATCTTTATTTCACAAACTAGCTATTTCAAGCAGATCTTGAAGAAGTGCGGAATGGAATATTCTAAACCAGCATGTACTCCAATGGTAACAGGATGCAGTCTTAGTTATAACAATGAATCACCAGCAATAAACCAACCAACTTACATATTTGTGAGTGGAAGTTTGCTTTATCTAATAGGTACCAAACTTGATATCATGCATGTAGTAGGAGTTGTTGGAATGTTCCAAGCAAATCCAAAGGAATCACATCTACAGACATTCAAAAGAATTTTCAAATATCTTCAAGGAACTTAGGAATTTGGACTACGGTATCCTAATGATACATACCTTACTCTTCATGAATATATAGATGCAGATTGGGCAGGAAATGTTGATGATCAAAAGAACACTAGTGGAGTGCATTTTATATGGGTTCTTGGTTAGTTTCTTGGTTCAGCAAGAAACAAAGTTTGATTGCCTTATCTACAACTCAAGAAAAATATGTGGTTGTTACATCTTGCTGCACACAAATACTTTTGATGATGCAACATTGCAAGACATTCATATCACATGTACTCCACCCATTTCCATTCTATGTGATAATACAAGTGCCATCAGTATTTCGAAAAATCATGTCATGCACTCCAAGACCAAGAACATACCCATTAAGAACCATTTTCTATGAGAACAAGTGCTTGAACAAAAGGTTACATTGGAGTATGTTCCCTCCAAAGAACATGTTGTTAATATATTCACTAAGCCACTTCCCAAAGAAACATTTGGATATCTCAAACAAAATCTGGGAGTAGTTGTTGCATCATCCTGCTGTTAAATCTAGTTTTCAGAGGAAGGTTCTTATACGTGGGTTTCATGATGTATAGGTAGGTATACACGTGGGTTTCTATGGCTGAAGGAGCATATATGTTTTTTTGATAGAAAAAACAATGGGTCAGACTCTGATATGGGTGCTCTGTCTGATATTGATGATTACAGTTTGAGGATAAACTTTGTTCATTGATATTTATCTGACTGACAAACATGCCTTAATGAATGACTTGTTGACAATGCACAGGTAGCACAGGTTTAAGGGGAGCATTATCCTTCACACACATTCTACATTTTTTGCATCATGGTTTCTGAATTTAGCTATGGCTTCAGACATTTATATCATTTGTTGCATAAGTCATGTAAAGATATAGGGTGTGATATGACTTCTTTTGTATTGATCTATGTTTGAATGAGTCCTATTGGACATATGATGTAATTTGTATCCCCACTTTGCATGGGATGGATGATGTAATAATTTTTGTATTTATGTCATGTATAAACAATTGGTATATCCCCACTTGGTTGGGTGAATGAGTCAAATATGGTGTATCCCCACTTGATTTGGTGATTTATGTATGTATGAGTCATTGGTCATAGGGAGGTCATACTCACTTAGTTAAGTTATAGAGTCATGTTATTCTTTTGAAACATATCTCTGTAGAATTGGCATGTACTTAGGGGAAGCATGGACAACATAATGTATATCAAAGGGGAAGAATAGCTTAGTCCACCCTTTGCCCTTGATGTTAAAGGGGGAGAGTATTTTGGCATTGCTTCTTATCTCTAACAGTTTCTACAACTTATAGTAATCAACACCAGTATGGTTGCCATCAAGTCCAAAGGGAGAGATTGTTGGCATTATGATCAAGTGTTGTCCTTGATGGAAACTCATTCATAGGTCAGTATAGTTTTGATATTCATTCATTCAAAGGAAACCCACAAGGTAACAAGTCTATTCATATGTAACAGGGGATTGGTACATAAGAATAGGAAGATGGAACTACAGTCTACTAATCAGAATGAAGAAGCTAAATGTAAAGGATGGTGAAAAGAAGTTTAAGGTGTATACATAGGTCCACTTAGTCAAAACAATGTATACACACTAGTTCACAGAAAAAAAACGTATATGTATACGTGCACTTTCACAAGAAGAAAAGCGCATATATGTTGGAAAAACAAGGAAATTCAAGAGGAGACAATACCAGGGGTCAATACCATGGTATTAGCCCACAATATTGAGCAGAGTATTGACTATTTGATCCCGTACAAGTACCATGGGTCCTAAGTGGTTTTCGTCTCAGGTTTTAAGAAAGGCATTAAACTATATAAGGAGGAGAAGGTCATAAGGCCAGTGTGTGCATGTGGAAAGGGTTTCTAAGGAATACTTCTTTCTGAAGTATATTTTATGTTGCAGGGGCTGTGTTGGTGATTTCATCCGAAATATTTTGTGCACCTTGAATTCAATGTTGGATCAGGATCATGAAACCTGAAATGACTTATCATTGAATGATTTGATATTGGTCGGGCTAGATTTGATTGTGTACACCTATTTTATTCCTTAAATGTCATGATCTAGGTTTGTCTGAAGTCTGGAATAGCAACGAAGTTATAAGTTAATATTTGCAGATCTATACACTGGTTCATCTCAGTAAAAATGCGTGTAAACATAGGTTCTACTCTTGCAAGTAGTGTATACAAAAGAAAATCCTATTATTCAAGATCTGAATGATCTATCTGATCAGTTCTGTTGTTTTACTATTTTCTTTCAATGAAGTCTTAGATCTGAATATAAAACTGAATGCATAAAGAGTTTGGTGTTTGATTGATTGATTGTTTAAGTAAGAAGGGTTATCTCTACTACTTCTTCTGTAAAGCTCTGAAAATTGACAATAGATGTTCAATATATTTCTCGTTGGCACAGACTTGATTCAGGAGTTTTGTGGTTCAGTAGTTTTGAGGGTATATGCAAGTTTGGTTAAAGGAAGTAGTGTATACATGCAGGTTGTGTTCAGTAAAGTAGCATATACATTTTGATGCATGATTTTTGAGGTCACAGCGGGTTGTGAATGATGTTGCAGGTTTTTGGGTTCATCACAATGTTCTAGTGACAGTGATTTGATTGTTCAGATTAACTGATTTTTGGTTGATGCAGCTTGAGTTTCAAAGTTTCTAATGGGTCCAGTATGAAAATTTGATGAAATGGGGCCTTCATTTGTATTGTTGTGTGCCAGGAGTATCCAGTTTGAAAATTTATGAAACGTGGTCCCTAGAAGAAGAGAGAAGTTCGTAGCCTTCTATAGGCCAATGCCTACACACTAGTAACCACATTGGCTAGTACAAGAGATAAGGGGTTGTAGCTCCCTTCCAGTAAAAGTTGGAAAGTGAGAGAATGTTGTAGCCTTTTGTAGGTGGGTGCCTGCGTACTAGTATGAGACTACACTAGTACAAGTTGTAAGCAAAATTTCTTATTATTAAAAGAAGACAAAGATGACAACAGCAGGTGGTTTTTCCTCGCATTGGGTTTCCAGCTTAAATCTTGGTGTTCATGTGTGTTGCTTGTGTGATGGTTTATTCTATTTTTACTGCATTTTTTAATAAGTTATTAATGCACTGATTAAAGATCAACACATGATAAATTGACTAAATCATAAGTTTTGTGGGTATATGCTAGTTTCTCTAATCACAGTAGTGTGTACATGCTAGTTCACTTTACAGAAGTAGCGTATATAAATTTGTTTGAGAAATGAAAATTTATTGAACTGATAATACTAATTCACCCCCCCCCCCCCCAAAAAAAAAAAAATTATTTCCAACACAACAGGGTCAAGGGTTCAAGATGTAGACTAATTTATCTCCCTTGGACATTCCTCCTTCCACCTGAATTACTGGTGGGCATATTCCACTCAAAGAGTTAGGCATCCCAGATGAAGAATAAGAAAAAGTACTAGATATCATTAAATTGACCATCTATAAAATCCAATGTAATATTATGTAGGAAAGGAGAAAATGTGATGCAAAGAACCCGATCAATCTTTTATTGGTGATCACAAAGAAGGAGATTCTCCTAGACACTACAATAAATCTTGATATTATCAATTCAAATCGAATGACCTTCATGACCGCAACAAATTTAATTATGAGAAGACTAAATAGACAGGTTTGTGACATAATGAAAACTAATGGTTATCACATGTAAACCTGAAATCTATACTAATATTATTCTTGAAAGGAATTTCCATTTCTAAACTTGATTAGGAAACAACAATGACAATATTTGATTATAACTCTAGTAACTTAACATTCATTTAACCATAAGTTAATTTATAAATAGACTAAATGCTACAACTGGAAAATGACAATTTCTATTTAAACAAATATAAATTGGGAATTAAATAAACAATGTACATGTATCTATGGGAACAATAATTAAAGGAAAGAACATTGTAAACTATATAGCAATAAGAAATAGCATATGTAATCAAAACCCAAAGTAATAACCAACTATTCAAGAAAAGTGAAAACATTAATTAAAAAAAGGTAACAACACACAATCTCATGCAAAAGAATGCATTCAACCAAAGCACTAAAACTAATTTACTTTAGACATACAAGATAGTACCTCATCCATGGGAAGTGGGCCCAACTATGCAGGAGTTGGTCTATCTAAAAGAGAATCAAATCAAATCTTGAATAAAAATATTCTGAGTTTAACTAGCAACTTCTTTCATTAAGAGATTTAAAAAATAGTTACAGTCAGACACACAATTCTTCATTTCCTTAAAATTAATAATTGTCCATCCCTATCTCTTCTCTCTAGATTTATTTAAATACACAGAAAGTAAAGGGAAAATCAAAACTAACTCTTCTAAATTGGACATCATGGTATATGAGTTGATTCAAAATGGTTTTCATTACAATTTTGGAAGATCAATAGAATAAGATCACATCTCAAAGATATTTTCAACAATTATCAATTAAAAATAGGTCAAATTGATTTGTGCACTTTAGGAAAAAATTGACAACTAGCCACAATAGTAAATCTAGCAAAATCACCTTCAGAGAACCACATGTATCTCTTAAACCAGAGTGAATTTTTGAAAACCGCACACAACAAAAATAAATTGGGCCATTCTACACAGAACCCATGTTGTAGAATTTTGAGTCCTCACTGGCCCACAAAATCCAACACAAAATTGTCACTTTTTGTCCAGCGAAATTTTTAGTTGGAATGTTTGACCATGATCTAGAGCTTGGATTTGTGATCTGGATTTGAACATGGAGATTGAAATAATGATTTTTGTTATAAAAAATCTCTTCATGAACCATCATCAGAAAAATCATGCATAATAGGCTTTAATATATAAAAAATAGAGAAGAAAATTACTTAACCACAAAAGTAGAATTAAGTGTGACATTGTGTTTTATGAGAAATTATGATAAATGGAGTGATCAGGCCGTGGTATAAAGATAAGGAATGAACCTATTAATGAGATAATAATAATAATGACAAATTAATGGCCAAACATCATTTACCCCACTTTATGACTTCACAGATATCATGTAATCACTTTCCTTCTAATTAGACTTTATCCAAATTGTAACCTTGCAAAAAATGAAACCCTTTTTGAATGTATGGGTGCCTTACTTTTCTCACTAATTATTTGAAGTGTTCTTTTTTCATTTTTAATAATAAATATGGAGTATCCTTTCCACCTTTTTTTTTTGACAACATGAAATGATGTGTGAGCTAGAGAGAATACTAGGAACAAAAAAAATCATTTCTATTCCTAAGAAAAAATGATTGAAAATGAAAACATGGCTAAGAAATCTAAATGTGTTTAGGCATCGAACAACATGATAAGAAAAATAAGCATCATTACTTCTATCCTTCTACAAATTTATGTTGCCTATCTAATTTGTATGAAAGAATCAAACAATTAAACCTTGTTGGAAATGTGCTCACTACTGAGAATGGGGAGGGTGGGGGGTCAATCAATAATGAGTGTGTTTGTTAAATTTTAAATCTTTTTCCTATTACTGAAACACTCATTACCAACCAGTATTTTAAATCATATAGAAAAACATAAGAGAACCATAAGAAATAACTAAGGAAACATGCACAAGAGGGAAGAAAATATTTTTGGTGGAAAACCCCCTCCAAGTCAAAAACCACTCTTGTTGCTACTGTGTTGCTCATATAATTATATTAATCATCAATAAATACAATTACATAGAATATACAAATGTCTATTATCAGTAAATAACTTTGATCCTAATCTCATGACTCTACAAACATCCATCTGCTAGAAGCCATTGTGACCAACGAGCCTCACCCAACTCTGAGTGGACTCATCAAGAAATTTGATCCTCATATCATGACTATATGAACCTCATCTGTTGGAAGCCACCATGACCAAAGAGCCTTGCCCAAATATAATTGGACTCATGAAGAAGTATGTTCTCTATAGTGAATTTTCTAGAGCCCCCACTGCACTCTTCTATGTCACCCTCGTTTCATGAATATTTCATACTGGAGCCAATCTAGATTTCTCAACTAGAACAACACAACAAATTTTAACAATATAGGATCATAACGATATCACTGAAACAATTTTGCACAACAAACTCAATCACTCCAAAACTTCATCAACAACACATGTTGCAAACAAAAATGTTAATTTGAAGAAAATGTAAGAGAAAATGTATAGGAATTGATTTGCAATCATTCCATACTCTATCACCACACTACTGCATAAAATTATGGCTAAGTCATACTTTTGTTTCCATATTTCGCCACTGCGAATTGCAGAACATTTTTTTAGAATTACCTGCTCAACTTACACAGACCACTCTTCTCTCACACACACTTTCTAATCTCACAGAACCATCACTTTTTCTTCTCAAGAGAACCAACAAATAACCTCATGATCTCCCTCTATTCGTAATCTTTTGTAGTGGTTAATTCAATACTTACCATTATGTAGTGGAGCTTTGTTCATATGTTGTAGGTGGTACATTTCATTGGTCCTTGAATTAATATAGCCACTAACTTCATTTAACAATGAATATTCTTCTTTTTAATTGTTTTCTAGAAGTTAGCTTACACCTACAACATTTAAAAGATGAAATAATTATAGTATACCTAGGGGGGATAGTATGGGGTACAGAGGGAGGTACCCAAGGGAATAATGTAATAATGGGATGGCCATAGAAATAAATAAAGTGGTTAACCTGTCTCATGTAAGGGACCACAAGTAGTTAACAATAATGTAATAATCCCATTGTATTAGATAGATGGTATTGAGGGAACCGTGATAATGACCCATGGTATTGTATGTATGAGGCCTATATAGAGGCTAGAGACTCCCCATTGAGAGATGTCAAGGAATATTGTATGGACAAATATATGGCTTGTGGAGTGTTCTTCTTCCTTAAAATGACCATCATAGTATGATGGTTTTAGTAATAAAAAAGTATCAAAAGACCAAAAAGGTCAAAAAAGATCTCCAAAAAAAGTGACACCCAAAGGGCATGCATTATAGGACGCATATTTTGAAAATGGTCTGGAACAAATGATAAAACAATGGGGCTACATCTATTACGGTCTCACAAAAGTGGTTGTAAAACTGACAAAACGACTCAAATTATAATTTAGACAAGAAAACGATGATGAGTTTTCGGAAACCCCCCTCATAAAAGAGTTAAATAAATTTTTTAACTCTTTTATGAGGGGGGTTTCCAAAAAATCATCATCGTTTTCTTGTCTAAATTATAATTTGAGTCATTTTTTCAGTTTTACAACCACTTTTGTGAGACCGTAATAGACGTAGCCGCATTGTTTTATCATTTGTTCCAGGCCATTTTCAAAATATGCATCCTATAATGCATGCCCTTTGCATGTCACTTTATTTTTGGAAATATTTTAATGGGGAGTCTCTAGCCTCTATATAGGCCTCATACATACAATACCATGGGTCATTACCATGGTTCCCTCAATACCATCTATCTAATACAATGGGCTTATTACATTATTACTAACTACTTGTGGTCCCTTACATGATACAGGTTAACCACTTTATTTATTACTATGGCCCATCCCATTATTACATTATTCCCTTGGGTACCTCCCTTTGTACCCCATACTATCCCCCCTAGGTATAATACATTCCACTCCCCTTAAACATGTTTTGTCCCCGAAACATAAGAAGAACACAAATAATAAGATCTACTCAAAAGAGTAGTCCACTGGTACCATGCACGTGCATCTAGCCATCCAAGAGAAAGGTAAACCCTCGATCTAGCTGGTGCCTCACTCGCTTGAGATGGAAGTTGACCATGGTGGCTTTTTTGTGTTGATGTGTAGTAGGTGGATCATCTCCCCTCTCTATCTATCACGTGGCAGTTGTTTTCCTTGTGGCTAATTTATTGCCATCGTGTTGGTTGTTTTCTTACGGAGTGATGTGGGTGGTGATATGCTGAATTTTTAACCAACAAAGTATCTTTCTTTAAGTCACCACCTAATGGAGCCTGATTGGTATCTGGTACATGTTATGGTGTCTGTTGTTGTTGCTTATCTTCCAATATTACTTCAACCATGGATTCCATACCTATAACATTTTATGTTTCAGCCTCCTTGGACTCTACCTATTTTTCTCATACCTAGTTTGATGTTTGTGTTTCGTTGTAAACCATCAAGGGCTCATCATCTGATGTGTTAGTCCCTAGATCATTTTCTGCTTTAGCCTCCTTAGACTCTACCTGTTTATTGATGGAAATATCCTATAATGTAATTTTCTTCTTTTTATAATAGAGCTTCACGAATTTCTTCTAAGCATTAATATTGATAGTACCCATAGATTCCATCCAAGGGTATCCCAAAACAACATCCACATTTTCCATATCTAAAGCATAAAAATCAGAATGCAATACATACTTTTCCATTGAAATATTCAAATCTTTATAAACTTGCACCTCCTCATTCTTAACCTGTGTGTGCTCCATTTGTTTTGCTGGAACCTGCAATTTTTTTGTCAATTTGACATTTATAAGATTTTGCTTGCAACTAGGATTTATAGACACAATGATCTTCTCCTTTTGAATATATCCATGCACTTGTAATAAGGAGATACCAATAGAAAATAACCCCTCACATGTCTCATTCTCCTATTTTCTAGCATGAGACCATTTATCTAAAAAGACTTTTTCAAATTCTTCATCTGAAAGGTTGTACAACTTCTTGCTATCAAGTGAGCTCAACCATTTGGCAGCCTCTTATTTCATACTAAGCCATACTAAAGCTTTCCACTATTTTTCCCATAATGACTTTTGTCTTCCTAGATATTCTTCAATAGTAGGACCATTATCTTTTCATGTAAAATATAGAACCTTGATAGAATCCATGAAGATGGTTTTGAAAAGAAAAAAATCACTTATTGAAAATTTGAAATGGGCATAATTAAGTCAATATTGCTTAGAATCCCTATTATCACCTATTTTCGGAAATGGAACAACCATTCTGCATCTACCCATGTAATAGAAATCCTGATCAAGGCACTAGAATTTTTGATTCCTGCTGCAACTGTCCTGCTGTCACAATTTTTTTTGAAAAAAAGAGTTGATTTTAAATCAGCGATATCTCCCTCATCTGGACTCCACTTCAACTATTTTTTTTTTGTAAATTGGGTATTTTTCCACAAAGAACCCAAATCTGCAATTATATTCTACAAATGTTGCCCCAGAATGTACATATCTAATCTGCCAACTTGCCGCCCTGAAAAATGTATGCAACACAGCTGATTTTTTAAATCAGCGATATATCCCTCATCAAGACTCTGATTCGGCCGATTTGTTTTTTTCAAATTGGGTATTTTTTCACAAAGAACCCAGATATACAATTATATTCTGAAAATTTTGCACCAAAAAATACGGATGTGATCTGCAAACTAGCTGCCCCAAAAAGTTCCTGCAAAAATAAAAAAACAATTCTGTTTTGCCCAAGAAAGTGCTCTGATACCACTTGTTATAGATCTGACCTATAAATATATGAGAATACAAATATACCCATAAATAATAAGATAGAAATAGATAGAAATGTTTCTTTATTGATCAAACCCTTAAGGTAGGGCAACACCATACATTCACTCCTTAAAGAAGGAGAACACTCCACAAGCCATATGTTTGTCCATACAGTATTCCTTGACATCTCTCAATGGGGAGTCTCTAGCCTCTATAAAGGCCTCATACACACAATACCATGGGTCATTACCATGGGTCATTACCATGGTTCCCTCAATACCATCTATCTAATACAATGGGCTTATTACATTATTGCTAACTACTTGTGGTCCCTTACATGATACAGGTTAACCACTTTATATATTACTATGGCCCATCCTATTATTACATTATTCCCTTGGGTACCTCTCTCTGTACCCCATACTATCCCCCTAGGTATACTACATTAAATCTTCAATATGCGTGGGAAAATTAGAGAAATTCACAAAGTGCATGAGGAATGCGGAGAAATTTCTAGTTCAAACCATAAATGCATGCATAATTCTACTGGATTTAGGTTGCAACCACATGAATAATCCTTCTTCCATGTGGTTGGAGACCTTAAACCACATGTACAGGCTTAGCTCCATGTGGTTGTGGTAGAGGATGGTCAAAATCAAATCTCTTTAACTCAGAACCTGCCCAAACTTGATCCATTGCTTAAAAATCCTCTATATGACCTCAGAGACTCATTGTAGCCAATTCAACACTCCAAAAAACCACAATTACAACTCTATTATCATCATAAGTCAATATAGGTTGAATTGAATGTCATTCATTAGTTTCACTAACACCTAAGCAATCAAACTGCTCCACAACTTCTTCAACACTTGCATAACCTTGAAATCATAAATGATAGGCCCCATAAAACTCTACAACAGATCATATTGGAGAAAAAAAATCCACACACACACCCAATACCATAAACATAGCTTGACAGTATTTAATCATTGTCAATTAGATGTAGCATCTCCACAACCTACTAAGGCATCCACACACAAGTCAAATACGTGAACTAACATCTACAACCACTGAGCTAAGGTATGCAACCAGTGCAAAATCCAAGTACCATCTTACTAGCACTTGCAACCAATGTTTAATCTAAGTACCTATACCAATCAACCATGTGCATAAACAAGGCTCTGTATCACATACTACCAACAACTCATGCAAGTAGATTGACATTAGTTCTAACCAACAACATACCATTACTCTTAGGTTAACATCAATGCAAACCAAACATTCTGCCATAATGCCAACAATATCCCCCCTTGGAATTGATGGAAACCCTGAATAAACCATCCAAGTAAGCTCTGAAAAAATCCTCACTCACTCCCCCTTTAACATCAATGGAAAAGTGTTGAGTGGTGAGACCTGATATTGCAGCAAGGTTGTTGCAACTCCCAAGGGCCCCTCAACTTAAATTATCAACTTGAGGTTCGTACAAACTTAGAGGTAGCAATGTTGTACGCATAGTAGGTTAGGTTCTACTCATGCCACCCTCAGTCATGACATTAGAACAAAGAGTTCAAAGACCATTCCTCCAACATAACTATAGTGAAAACTCCTGATAAGACTAATTTTAACTATGAAAGTGAAAATTCCATTCATTCAACTTCTAAATGCCAATAAAGATTACATGAGATAAAAAGGGCTACTCTACTTACAGAAGTCAAGCTACTCTATTTTGCACATTTCATCAAATCAATAACCTACTTGCATGTATCATTGATATACTTTACATTTACCTGAAAATCAGAAATCTAACTGGTAACATGCTTGTAAATAAAAACACAGATTGTACTACGTTTTTCAATGAGGAAAATTGGAGGTTGGAGTGGTCTAAGATCTTATCTATATCATCAAAACACAAGTTGGGCACCATTATTCATATTAACCAAGATAAGGTTGAAGTGGGGAGAAAAATAGGTGGAGGAAAATGGTGCTATAGACTTGCTACATGTGTTGCTATAGGAGGTCATGTATTGCTATAGGAGGCCCTACATTGCTACAGGAGGGATTTTGAGAGCCTTTTGATGGTGGAGATGGTGTTTTGAGGGAAGAAGAAGATGGATGAATCTAGGAGGGAGTTACTGAATGTTGGGGAAGCCTCCTAGCCAAACCTAGGGCCTCCCAGAGGTTTGTCTTGCACCAAGGTGGATGCCCACTTGTTATAGCACCATTTACCACCCTTGGTATTTTTTATGCTTGGTTTATGGCATAGGGCAACCCCTCCTTCCAGAGTTAGTCCAGATATATTAAAAACAATTTTTTATTCCCTGTATGCTACTTTTCGCTGGCATAAAAGCGTGTACACATGGGTTAGACAATACCCAACCCATGTATATGTGTTAAAACACTTAAAAAATTAAATTTCCTTAATTATGGGTAGAGTTCACGGGTTTTGCCTATCGATTACCTCGTATTTCCCGTGGCCCAACTATTTCCCAACTAAAAAACTAATTGGGAGAAGTATAAATAGACTTCTATGGGAAGGCCTAAAGGAGGAGAAGAGATAGAGTTATTATACTGAGATTATCCCTAACTGAGTATGATGAATCTCTATGCCTCATGCACTTCCCCAAGCTTCAGGAAAACCTTGTTTCCTTGATTATAGATATTCTCTGTCTTGCTTGAGATATCATGGTGTTGGTTATGGAAGAAGATTGTTCAAGGCTGGGATAGGACGAATCCAAAGGATGGTTTTGCTTTGAGCTAGAAGAAGAAGAATTAGGTGAATTCTCTCCATGTTATTTATAGCTTATTGCAATAAAATAAATGTTGTCTTGTTTCCGAAATTAACTTTGCTTATGCATCAAATTATGTTGTAATTCATATATGAATGTTGTTTTGATGTACAATCAATCATTTGTTTACATGATATAAAGTCAAATTTCATGAATATGCTTTACTTCTATACTACTATGTATGTTCGAATTGAATGATTTTCAGGTTTGAAGAACATCGGGAGTTGCAGAGGGTCTAAACCCTGCGGGACCTACTTGAACGAAGGAAATCTAGGTACGGTTGCTCTTACGTAATTTAGTTATATAAAAATTTTGCATGAGTTGTATGAGTGTTTCTTGTTTTAGTTTGCTCCTACTCTATTGGGGTTCTAACCCAAAGCCCTAGGGTACTTATTCTCGAAACATAATTGGCAACTCCACTAGGGATAACAATCTTGTTATTCCTAGTTTGGGTTGTTCAATGTCAATCAGGGCTCAGTCTTTGGTTTGCTTGTTCTTACAGTCTTATTTGGTCTACTAGAGTCTCAGACCTTAAGTCTGATCTTTTCGATCTGGCTTTGTTTTTTACTTTTCTCGCAAATATTTGTATACACCTTTAATTCTATTTATAGTAGAATACACATGCTTGTTTTTGTGAAGTGAACCTGCATATATGTGAGTTTTCTATATGAGAAGCATGTGTATATGCCTATGTTCTTGAACACAATCGCGTATACCAATTTTTGCCTTGTTTTGTCAAATCTCTCTGCCCAGAAAGATTTGTTGCCTAGTCTGTTTAGTCTATGTGTGGTCAATTTTTGTTTGAAGAATTTCATTATTCTGCGAAATTACTATTTCAAAGTCTCTTCCTCATTCAATAGATTTGGCCTAGGTTTGCTTTTTGAGCGACTTTGTAATTGGTGTTTTCGGACACAATACTTTTTTTAGAAGTTATTGATTGTTTTGGTCTTCTAGAATAGGTGATTGTTTCCAGCTTCAATGTCAAGCTTAGTTTTTGATCTACTTGCTTTGATTTCCTTCGTTTTGTGGACATATAACTTTTCTTGCTTTTTGAAAGTCTTTTTGATGAGTTTGAAAGTATTTCTTTCCTGGTTTCTTGGTCAGTTTGTCAAGCTCTTTGCTGTTGCTTGGGTCGTTTAGTACAAGTAGAAGCCTTTTCTGCTCAAGTTTTCATTCATTTTCGAGTTTGTAACTTGCAAAGACTCCTTGTGCTCTTTTTTCGATATTTGAGTTTTAGTAGCATTTTGAGTGATTTCAAAAAGTTGTTTCTTGAAAAAGAAAGGATCTCAAAAAACATTGTTTTTGTTTTCTTTTGCCAAGTTTGATTTTGGTTAGTTTTAGTTTTGAAAGTGAATTGCGATCTTTTACGATTTGTCCTTCTTGTTTGGAGAGAATTTTGTATTCAAAATTTGTATCCTCTTCAATACTTAAGTCAGCTCATTGATAGTTATAAACAATTTCTTTCACTTTTTTAGAGTGACTTAGATTCTTGCATCTTCATTATACCTTGCATTAGGGTAGTTTGCATTGTTAAAGCATTCATAGTCTTTTTAGTTTTTGGGTGTGTCAAGTGTGTTTCAATAAAATAAAAGAAAAATTATTTTTCTTTATAGAATTTTCATAGAACCCATGTAGAGATCTCTTTTCAACGAAGAACAAATGATTGCATTCATGTAGTTAGTTTTTCATTGATTTCTTTTGCGCCTTACAAACACCATTGGTTTCACTTCCATCTATACCCTTGACTTAAAAGAATAGCCATTAAAATCAAATGCTTAATTAAAATAAACTAGAACTTTTGTGTCATCATAAGAATACACCAACAAGTTTAGGTTTATTAGGGCCTTGGATTAGGCGAGAGGAGAGTTAACTCTCCAAGGCCGTTCTATATTACAAGACATAGAAGTTCTATTAATGAGCAAAATCCAATAGAATTAGGGAGACCGGGAAAGCTCTATAACTGGGAGTAAAGCATGAGAGTTAGTGAAGATTAGGATGAGATATACCCCCTCTCTTACTTGTCAGATCCTACCTCACGACTATTCCACCTGGCTTCTGATATGAGTTGGTGACTATAGTTGCCTATCCTAGGAACCACACAGATGGCTGCAGAAGGGAATCTTGTGGCATCTGAGGTTGACGTTGTATCACGTTCAACACTACCTCTAGAGGGCACCCTTGTGAAGCTTGGGGGTTTGCACTGGCAAAGGTTATTGTCTGGAGGTCAGCGTAACTACCTCTGATACCTTCGCTAGTAAACCTAGGGCATAATTACCCCAGTCTATTTTCGGAAGGCCCTTTTTATTATCTTTCTTGTATTTTGGTGTTTGGTCTTAATCACCCTGAGAAGAAATACTTGAGAGTTGTTTAATTGTTGATATCTTTAGTGATATTTAAGTGAGTGTTCTTTGCTCCTATTCAGCCTAGCTTTATAATTTTTTGAGTCTTTAAGTAGATCTTTCAAATAATTCAAAGTGGCTAACCGACCATCTCAACGGTCTAGGAGACTTCATGGGCTATCACCTATGAGTCTGAAGCCTTCTCCTAGAAGGCGTAGGAGAAATTCTGCCAGAGGATTTCAACCAGTGGCAGTAGGCACATCGGAGATTGATCCTCATCTTGGGAGCATTAGTTCACAAGATAGACTTGGCACCAATACAGATTTAGAAAGGAACACACCAGTTCTTTCTCGAGTACTCTTCCAGTCGGAAGATAATATCAAAGTAGAAGAGCTTTGAAAGTTAGTTGTGGCTCTAAATTCTCCTCTTCCTCCTGACCATCTAGACATTTTGTTATATGTTGGAACTCCGACTCATAGGCCTTCGAGCCTAAGTTACATACTTCTATTCCTTCGATGACCACTACTGGAAGCATGGCATCTATGACAAGTGTTGCAAGTATGCAGACTCCCATATCTGTACAAAGGGGGGGAACTATTTCCATCCCTTCTATTACTCCCAACGCGACTATATTTGGGTCTGCTTCCATTCTGTCAATGAGTGGAAGTTCTCAAGCTATTGCATCCAGTTTTGGATTTTCCCTTTTGGAATGTCATCTCAAGGGATTCCTTCAGTTCCTTTAAACATGTCATCAACCACCTCTACATCCATGATAAGTGTATCGACTTCTTTTCAGGGTTTCCCGTTTGGAAATGGTCATATACCACATTCCAATCTGACAGTAGGGTCAAAGCCTTTTCCTTTTACAAGTCAAGGTAGTAACCCCTCCCAGAGTTGGACAAACCTTGCGGTTAGTGGAATAGGAGTTGGAAATCAATTTTTTGGCCAACAAGGGAATGTACCGTATTCTTCGGTTAATTCGTTTCAGAGTTTTCCACCCTTTGATAACGCATGGAATCCTTATCAGGGGCTGTCAGCTCCTTTCAATACTTCGTTATGGGGTAACTTCACTGGTTAAGGAGGATTTTCGACAGGAGTTGGTCAAACTCTGAATTTTGCTGGACCACAAGGACCAGCTTTTGGTTCAGCAGGCTCTATGAGTTACTTCAAGCAACTTGGTTCCTTTCAAAATCCAGGTCATTTTTTTCAGACCTCTGGGAACCCTGTCAGCTCTGGATGGAATTTCCAAGGTCCCCACGACTTTCTCTTCTGGCCACGCTTAATTTGCCAGACTTAACTAAATTGACGAATGATCCAATTAGGTACAATCCATCTTGGCCTTCGGTCCCAACTAAACTTCCCTTGGATATTCCAAAGTTTAAAGGAAAGAGTGGTGAAGACCCGGGAGACCATGTGACCGCATTTCACTTATGGTGCTCATCCAACTCCCTGATAGATGATTTGACTAGGTTGAGGTTATCTCAGTGCACCCTAACTAGAAATGCGGCCAAATGGTATATAGAGTTGCCAGGGGGCACCTATACTTCTTTCTCTGATTTGGCTAATATCTTCTTGAGCCATTTTCAATTGCCTGTCTACTATGAAGCCAAAAATGAACTTCTAGCTAACTTTCAGCAAGACACTGCAACTCACATTTCGGATGATATCCAGGAATGAAGAAGGATAAAAATGCTTATCAAAGCTGAAATTTCATGAGAGTTCCTTCTCGAATGGTTTCTCAAATTATTACAACCTGAGATCTCAAAGGATGTTTCTCTTTTCGGTGTTTATTCGGAAGAGCAGGCTATTTTTCGAGCCCAACAATTAGAATTAATATATTCTCAGACTCAGACTCTTCAGAAAATCCTATCTAATGCTCTTATATCTAAGGTCAATTTAGCCAAACCAAAGCCAGGCCCTCATGTTGATGGTATAGTCGGATCAATTGATGCTAATACGGTGAACCTTTTGAATCAATTGCAGCAGTTGTCTCTACAAACTGCTTCTTCTAACCAGGTAGCACCGTCTACACCTACACCTTCCCAACCTACCTCTGTAAATGTTGTATAGGCCTCTAACCTGAAAGAAAATCAATAATTTGTGGGAAGAGGAAGGGATGAGGTAAGAAGAAGAACTAGGAAGGGAAAGGCAATTCAAATAAACCTGACGACAGTGCCGTGAGGGTAGAAAAGAGTCCAAGAAAAAGGTTAAGTTTCCATGCAAGTTGTGCAATGGAGATCATTTGACTCACCTCTTCCCTAAGATAAAAGATGTTCAGCGCTTATTAATGTAGCCAGGGTCCTCTAGCTCCTAAGCTGTTCTGACTAACCCTTTTCCCCAAGGGCAAAAATTACTTTCTAGCACGAACTCAAACACTAGTACCTCCGTAGGGGGCAACCATAAAGGTGAAAATTCGTCAAATGTTTATATGATGAACTCTCATGTCGATGTTGCTACGTGAGCATGTGATTATGGTGAAACAGAAAAATCTAAGACTAAATATATTCCTGAAACCACAAACCCACTTCATATTGAGTGACCCTCTACCAAGTCTATACCTCGGATACCGAAAGGTTCCACAAAGCACTCGAATATTAACCCTAATGACAGGGAAGCCTAGAACTACCCGATTGTAGAAGATTTGGCTCAAAGTCCTTGTGCTATGTATGCTTTGGAGGTACTCCAGTCATGTCCTGCTTACAAAAGTGCTTTGCTTTCAGCAATTGGTGCAGTAGATCCAAAGAATTCTTTAGTGCTCGCTTTTGATATGTTGAATATCAAAAAGAGACTTCCTCACCATATGGCTTTCCAGATAAAGTCCACTTACCAAAAAACCAATATTTTCTAGATAGTTATAGATGAGGGAGCTTCCATATGCGTAATGTCTATGTCATGTTGGAAGGCCATCGGATCACCTTCAGTTGTTCCTGCGTTGACTCTCTTGACAACATTTAATGTACGTTCTCATAGGCCACATGGGATTATCCTAGCCTTTCCTATATGTGTTGGGGGAAAGGTCATAAACATTGAGGTAGAAATCGTTGATGCCAACCTGGATTATAACTTCCTCTTAGGTAGGACTTGGATTTATGATATGGATGTCATTGTTTCATCTTTATTCCGCATCCTCTGTTTTCCTCATGAGGGGAGGATTGCTAAAATTGATTAGTTAGATTATTCTCCGAGTGACTCCCATGTAACTTCAGATTCTACCGTTCCATTGGTGGATAATCCTCGTTAATCTATTGAGAATTTAGGAGTTGGGATGTACTCTTCATTAATGGGTATATTTTACCTTCCTTCTCCTATAGCTAGAATTAATGAAATTTCATCCTCTAGGGGACCTTCATGGAAATAGTTCTTTCGAACTCATTATTTTTCAGACCCTTGGACCTTACCTTCATCTCCTACCACATTAGATGGAGGGAAAGTTGGTGGAATGGCATTTCCCATGGCTGCAACAGAACTTAGCTATCAATCTATCGCTAACTCTATAGACAACCATCCCACTCCTTTTTCACAAGAGGAGTTAGATGGCGATGTGGCTCTAGCTTGGACCCTCATTTCTACTTTAGCTTTGGTTTGCTTGGATATAGTCTTACCATCTGAAGAATTAGTTTTTGAGGCAATGATGGGTGTGGATTGACCATGGGAAGATTTACATCATCGTTCATATTTTCTTCCTCCATTGCATGAACTTGAATCTAGGTTCTCCAATCTACTTACTAGTGATGTTTGTACAATTTCAAACCCTTTGGCTCCAACACAATTATCTGTCGAAGGTAACATGTCGGTTATCTCACAAACTGTACCTATAAACATCTCTAGGAATCCTAATGTTATAGAAAATGTCTTCATCGGAGCCAATTGTTCCCCTGAAGAAATTCAAATCTACACCGACCTATTTAAAGAGTTTCAAGATGTGTTCACTTGGTCTTATGAGGAAATGTCTGGAATTGATCCATCTATAGTCTAGCACGAGATCAAGACGTACGAAAACGCCAAACCTATTCATTAGAAACTTCGACTGGTCAATCCTCGGAAAGTGGAAGCTATTAAAGTTGAAGTTGAAAAGCTGCTTAAGGTGGGTTTCATATACCCCATTCCTCTAACTGAGTTGATTTCCAATCCAGTTCTGGTAGATAAGAAGCAAGGAATGATCCGAGTGTGTATCGACTTTAGGGATGTGAATAAAGCTTGTCCAAATGAAAATTACCCCATGCCTTTTATTGATCAAATTGTTGATGAATGTGTGGGTTATGAAATTTTTTTGTTTATGGACGGATTCTCTGGTTATAGTCAAATTATTGTCCATCTAGAGGACCAGCACAAGGCAACCTTTATTTGTCCCTGGGGCATGTTTGCATACAAGAAGATGCCATTTGGTCTTAAAAACGTTGGAGCTACTTTTCAGTGGGCTATGTATTATGCTTTCCACGACATCGAACATGTTATAAAACCATACTTGGATGACTTAGCTATTCATTCTCAAAAGAGAATTGATCATCACAGCCACCTTCGGTTAGTTTTTTAGAGATGTCATTTTTATAGAATATGGTTGATTCTGAATAAGTGTGTTTTTGTGGTCACATCTAGTCGGCTGTTAGGATTCATCGTATCGATTGAAGGGATTCAATTTTATCCTTTCAAGGTTGAGGCAATAATTCAGTTGACTCCCCCATCTTCCATTCATCAACTTCAAAGTCTCCAAGGAAAGGCAAATTTCTTGAGGAGGTTTATAGCAAATTATACTGAGATTACCAAAGGATTTATGCATTTGCTTAAGAAAGGAGTTCCATTTTTATGGGACAACTTCATGCAATGATCTTTTGATGCTTTGGAAAAGGCATTAATCTCTGCTCCATTGTTGAGTCCACTAGATTATGGTAGATATTTCCTTTTGTATCTCGCTGCAGCAGAATCAACCATTAGTATGGTTCTGGTTCAAGAGGATGATGCTCTCAGTGAGCATGTAATCTACTACTTGAGCCGAGGCTTAGTAGGACCTGAGCTACACTATTCTCCTATCGAGAAATTGGCCTTGGCAGCTGTCCATGTTGTCCAGCAACTTCGTCACTATACTTTGCTATGCAAAACGTTCATCTTAGCAGCTTTCAATCCTTTTCAGTTTGTCCTCAGTAGGCGAGTACTTGGGGTCAAATATAATCGATGGATTGTTATTTTGCAAGAATTCGATCTCGAGTTCTTATCACCCAAATCTAAGAGTGTTTGGTTTTTGTGGATTAATTTCAAAGTTTCCTTATGAGGAAGCCATTGTTTATGAGGAAATTTTCCCTGGCAAACATTTATTCCTCATTTCTTCACAAGATCTGTGGTATGAAGATATCATTATATATCTCCAAACTTCGAAGTTCCCACCTGCTTTCTCCAAATATGAGCATCGAAAGTTACGTCACCTTGCCAAAAGCTATGTTATCATTGGTGATACATTATATTACAGAGGGGTTGACTTAATCCTTAGGCGTTTCTTAACTTTGGAAGAAGTGGATTCTGTACTTAATGATTGTCACAGTGGAGCTTATGGCGGTCATCTATCAGGGCTGCTTGTGACAGCCCGGAAACTTTTGCGTGTGGGCTACTTTTGACCTTCAATTTTCAGAGATTGTATTGAAGCGGTCAAACATTACCACCCTTGTCAAACATATACTCGGAAAATGTGCGCGCATCCAGCTCCACTTTTTTTTGTTATCACTGATGGTCCATTTACGAAGTGGGGCATTGATTTCACTACTTGTAATTTTCCTTCGGCGACAAATCACAAGTACATCATTTTGGCTGTAGACTACTTTACGAAGTGGGCTGAGGCCATGCCTACTTACAAAAACGATAGTGAAACAATAGCATTGTTTCTCTTCAACCAGGTTATTTCACGATTTCGTATCCCCAGAGAGATTGTCACTGACCATGGCAGTCACTTCCAGAATCAACTAATGACTGAATCGGCTCTCAAGTTGGGCTTCTGGTAGGAGCATTCATCTCCATATTATCCTCAGGCCAATGGGAAAGTCGAAGCTGTGAATAAGTCCCTTAAGACTATCCTGCAAAGGAAAATTGACAAAAATCGATCCAACTGGCACATCATGTTGTACCCGACACTCTGGGCATACCAAACCTTGGTGAAGACTACCATCGATTTTACTCATTTTCAATTAGTTTACGGGTTGGAATCTATTTTTCCTATCGAATGTGAAATTCTATCTCTTAAGCTAGCTGTAGAACTTATTCTAGAGACATCTACTATCGAAGAATGCCTCGTTCACTTGGAACATCTCGATGAGCAGTGTCGAGATGCCACCATAATAAATGAAGCCCATAAGAAGAGGGTTAAAACTTAGTATGATAAAGTTGTCCATCCTCGGGTTTTTTCTGAAGGCGACCTTGTCTTAGTCTATGATGAAGACAAAGACGCAATGGGGGTAGGAAAATTCAAGTCTATTTGGTTTGGTCCCTTTGTAGTCAAGCGAGTTTTGGGAAAAGGGACCTATAAATTAATTGATTTTGAAGGGAACAAGCTGGCAGAGCCCCGAAATGGGCTCTACCTTAAGAAGTATTTTGCTTAGGTTTTGGCCAAGAAATTGCTTATTTGTATATATTGTATTTTTGTACATATTTTTCTAGAATTTTATGATATCGACATTTTTTTGATCTTCTTTGGCAGGTGTTGATGGATGATTCGATATATTTTGGATTCGCTAATGGTGCTAGTTGGCACACTCGGAATCTTCCTTCCACGGCTTGGGTGATTTATTATCCATTTATCCAATTGATGGTGTTGAGGGGAGTGTGTATTGGCCCTAATTCAAATAAAATTACCGAATATACTACCGTTATTAATTTACTATCCAAAGCAATTACTTAGGGGATTGATTCGTTGATAGTTTATCTAGACTTGCAGCTGGTGGTGTCATAGTTAAATAACATTTATCGAGTTCGTGATCCTTATTTATATCACCAATTTTTTAGAGTGAGAATGTTGCAACGATCATTTATTTATATTACATATATTCACATTCCACGATCTAAGAATTCATTAGCAGACTCTATTGCTAATCAAGCATTAGATTGGCACATTAATTATTCATCAAATTAAATAATATCAAAAATTTTGAATCTATATATATATCATAAAATTGCTTGTATATATATAAAGTGTTCAAAAAATAATATACAAAATTGGGACAAGATGCCCTCAAACTTTGGGTTCATGCCCATAATCATGTCCAGTCATACATCGGTCTGTCTATTGACCTGGTTCAAGATGAGCGGCTAAAATGTTAACTACTGCATTGGCTACAAGCCAAAGTATGCGGACCCAGTCCCGTGTTACCCCTACCAAGTGGCACTGCATCTCCTCAGGTATACCTCTATGGCTATAATAGGTACCTAGTGAGTCAGTCTCACCAAGTTTCTTTGAACTACATATAGGACTCCCTCTCTCTCTGCTATTGCCTCTTCAGCTCCTCTTCCGCAATTCCTGTCCCTTAGAAATCCATCTGGTCTTGCTGGACCCACCTCTGGTACATGGTCATTTAGTTAGTATTTTGTCTCATCAATAATATGTCTAAGGTCATTTCATATTAAAAAATCCAAAAAATCTTAAAAATTTACAAAGGCTTAAAAAATTGTTAACTATGTCTCCCCATGTTGCGTTTGGTGGCAACACTAAGTCTGGATCTCCTCGAAAATCCATACCATCATACAGGTAGTCATCGACTACAATGATCTGTTGGTCCCACTAGGTGAAAAACTCATCATCGAAAGTTGTCCTAGGCACGTCCCCACCTCCAAGGTGTTTCATTAAGTCTGCCCATCTGTGGATCTCTAGGGTTGCTGATGGAGACAGATACTTTGGGATGTAGCCCAAGTACCTTATTGAAGAAGAAAAAGCATAAGATAGTCCCATATCCAAAGTTCTTTGTCTGACCCTTCTGAATAGAGGTCAATTGACTCTTCATGTTGGTTAGAAATGGCGTACACCAGTCAAATACCATGGTAAGGCATTCCACTGCCAGGCTCATGGACACTCGTGATGCCTGATGTAGTGAAGCTGATCCATTTACCCTTCCAATGGTAAATAGCAAAATCCTCAGAGATAAAAATTCCACGTGTTTTATTGGAATCTGACTTCCAATCTTCTCTGGGTGTGTTGACATGGCGAATTTTCGCTATACCAACAAGGGGAACTAAACTGATCACAGACCCCAAATAGATATGTTTTTGTTTGGGATGGCTAGCTCTAACAGGTTTTAAAGGATCCCATAAACAATTAAATGTGTTGAAATATTGCTTCTGGGAGGAAGACTTCAATTAAATCAACAAAATAAAAAAAACAGTCAACCTCTATGTATCAAATCCTATCTACACTACTTCTAGCTACTCTAGTCTAATCCTAACTATCCTAATCTATCCCTCAAGAGAAAAACAAAAGGAGGTTAAACATCATATATGAATCCCAAGTCTAGACGAATCAATTAATGGTCCAAATAAGAACAAGGCTGTATTAAATCCTAATCACAATACAATTACTTATACAGGAATATACATTCCTTTCCATACAAATAACACTTGCGACTGATGTTTAACAAAGTCTGGAATCAACAACCTTTCATGAATTATCAATGCTATTGAATTACATTCAAATAACCAAGAACAACCACAAACTGGTAGTTAGCAATATGCACAAAGAAAATCACATTTATCTTTGTGCCAGCAACAACACACTGATTCTAAACATATAAGAGAAAAGGAAAATAAATCTGAAACACTAGCTCCTTCTTGAACCAAACAATCCTCTTTATTCACAATAAATCAAAGTTGTTTTCTTCAAACAGAAAGCCCTTCCCTCATCTACAGAGGTAATATTTATGCCTCTGGAGATGACATTTGGTCTTCCCTTTCCCATTTTCCTGTTCTTTTCAATACACAGATCAGAATACACAGACGTTGAACAATTGGGGTCACTACTTACACGTCGAAGGCATGTCCTGTCACTAGAGTGCTTCATTTCATGGGGAAATGAATAGATGTTGATCAGAAGATGATGACTGTGTGCCATCTCTTCATGATGAAACCTAGGGGAAATTTCACTTTTGGAATACACAGGAAACATGTAGAACTTGACCGAAACACATAAGGCTACCCCTTTAAACGACATATCCACATATATAGACTCTCTGGATCTGCTCATGTTTTTTTTTTTTTTAACTCCTTGCCTACCTTCACCCCCTAGTTTTTATCCCCTGCATTGATTAAGTCTTGCAAGTGAAAATCCGACTTATACTAAAAATAATTGCGTAACACTAAACCAGATGGTATTTCAGAAGGGGTCTAAGTGGTAACTAGTATTGCGAGGAAGGCCACCGATTCCATTCTTCAAACAACACATAGTAGCTAGGAGGAAAGAGGATACCACTTTTCGAGTGGGTATTCCTTGAGCTACTTGTTCACCCAAAATTTGCGTGGACCGTTCGATCCACGAAGGGTAGATCAATGGTTGAGGATTGGGTGGGCAGACCCAAAATTCATATGAGCCATGTTTAATAATCCCTTTGGATCTACAACATAAGCTTTCCCTTTGAAAACCCCTGACTTCAATGTTTTTCAAAAAACACAAGAATATATAGGAAAATCCACATCCGGCCATTAGGCCAGACCTGAAATATTATATGCCCAGATCTATAATCATCGGCAGGTCCAAGTTATAGCGATGTGTCTTATATATAGGCCCCAGATCCTGTTGATTGCAATAAGTGATGGGGTTCCAAACCTGAAACATATATATCGTGTTTAATAAATCCATCAGGTCTAGTAAATAGTGGCAGGATATATATATACATATATATACATATATATATATATATATATTATATATATATAAGCCCCGAACCCCACTGATAGCGATATGTGATATGGCTCCAGACCCGATATATATAAGATATGTTTAGTAATGTTGTCGGGTCCGAAGAAGAGCAGTGCGCAATGTCAATTGCGATAGGCAAAAAGGGGGTGATTTATGCATATTTGTGAAGTGTTTCCCTTATAAAGGGTTATAATGGGAATGAGGTGTTGTAGAATATTTTTGAGGGTTGGAAAGGTCCCGATGGAAGAAATGAATGGGGAGTCAGGAAGGGTCATGAATGAACCATGCAGAAAAGGTTTATTCAAGGGGCTTCGCCATTAGGCATTGAAAATTTGACTCGGCAACAAGTTAAAGTCTCTAGGATAAAACAAATCATTCAGAGAGGTGAAAGATCAACTTTAGGGGACCCATTCAAAATTCTTATCAATGCAGGTTTTGATAGGGTGGTGGTTGTGGCCACAACAAATGGCAAACCACTGGGTGAAACAATTATCTCTATTTCCAAATAAACCCTGGATCACTAGAACATTAGGGTGTTGAGATAAACTTGAAATGAAAACTGTATAGATGGACAGGCAT
The DNA here is from genome assembly GCA_000404065.3 of Pinus taeda. Taxonomy (NCBI): domain Eukaryota; kingdom Viridiplantae; phylum Streptophyta; class Pinopsida; order Pinales; family Pinaceae; genus Pinus; species Pinus taeda. The sequence goes on along the minus strand of APFE030461316.1, from coordinate 108,292 downwards.
GGGTTCCACTTCAACATTAATTACTTTAGGTGGGATAAAGACAAATAGCTTCTACTTACTGATAGGGTTTTAACAGGAATTCTCCAATGGTAGTATTATGGGATTTATTGACTTTACTTTACTTGTTTCTTACTTTCAAAAGTCTTTTCAGGGCCATCACTAGTTTGTCAGTACCTATTTAGGTGTGTACCTTAGCTCTTTATTTCTCATCAAACTTAATGTAGATATGTTTATCTACACTTTATATGAGAATTTCAATGTTATATTTTCATATGATTGAATGGGGCACAGTCATGGATCATGCCATATTTTTAAACCACTTAAGCAAGGTTGGGCTTGCTGTGTCAATCGGCACTCTGAGCCTAGAAATAATCCTTACTCTAACCGGCTTTCCAAACAACTTGTCCTTCTAGATTGGCACAAGGACTTGGCATTTAATTTCTTTTAAATAAGTCCTTCCAGTTTCAGGCACAAGGACTAGATCACAATTGGATTTGCCACATGGTATATGACAGTGAGTTTAGCCCATGAAAGGGGATTTACTTATAGATAATAGGTATTGAACAATTTAGTGTGGTAGATGGGACCAATGGAGAATGACTACAAACCTTATAGGCAAGTATATGCTAGGTCTGAATGGGATTTGTTTAAAAATGCAATGTTCCTCCATGCCAGTCTAGCTGTAGTTACACATTTTTTGTTTTATAAAGATGCTCGTCCATGCTCCAGATATCCAAGTTATCAATAGATCTTACCCAGTTCCCAATAGATGCCAATGAGTGGCTTTGGTTTGAATTGCACAACTGATTTTCAAGTCCTCATGGGCTGATTGAAAATTTATTTGATTTGCAAGGCAATGATGGATTTAGAATCAGCAGGCTCATTAGCAGGTTAATGAGGAAGGCAAAAGTTGAAGGTGGTGAATGGGGAAATCTGAAAAAGGTAAAAGGATATTGGAGGACCGAAATCAATTGGCTAAAAAGGACTGTAATTCAAAACAGAAGGGAAAATAAACTTTGCAGAAAAACCAGAAAGGAAAAGATGAAAATGTTACTAAACTAACAGCAAAAGTGAAATGAATTCTAACCTACTCAGGAGGTAACCACCTTGTGGTGGCTACTGGATGTATTTCTTAAGAGGTTGGTCATTAACAGGGAGCTTCTCAGTGTCTCCCTGTAAATTTTTTGATCTGTAAGTTCCTTGACTAATTTTTTCCTCAACTTGGAATGGGTCCAACCATAAGTGTTGAAGTTTCACGTGCTTACCCTTTGGGTTGACCCTATTAGCCCAAAGAGAATTTGTTAGAGCATTGTGCCACTTCCTCTGGTTGTCGGTGAGAGATGCATGGATTACGCAGATGAGGTTTTTATTTGAGGACTCTGCAACTCCATTTCCCTGGGGGTAATAACTTGGTGCATGCCTTATGCGAATTGATTTATTGATAGCAAATTCAGTCAACTTTAGTGATGAGAAATAAGAAGTGTTATCAAACATAAGAACGTCAAGGATGCCAAACCTATTGATGATAAATTTCCCCATGAAAGATATTACCTCATCTTCACTCTCATTCACAGGCCTGTCATGCTCTTTCTCATCAATGAGTGCATTTTTGAATGTCCTCTTGCAATGTAGGAGCTCAAAGATCTGCTCATCACCTTCGAATGCCAGCTAATTTGAGATATTATTAGGTACGGAAGGTCTTCAAATCAATTCAACATAACATTTATTCTTCTTTAATATAAAATCAAGCAAAAGTTTTGTAGCCATACCAACCATCAGGTCGACATCTTGGTTTTACTCTCGAGGTATGTATGTGATATTAAAAGAATCAAGACTGTCAATTAAGCTCCATACCTCATGCTACTACCTTACCGGGTGTGACGCATTGCAGTGTATCCTTTTCCTTACCTTGTCCACAATTATATGTGAATCACAAAAAACTTTAAAAAATTTTACCCTCAAAACAATGGCCTTTTTCAGGCCCTATAGCAAGCCTTCATATTCTACTATGTTGTCAGTGCACGCGAGCTCCAACCGGCTAGCCATCAGATGTTGGTTCCCTTGTGGGTCAATAAAAATTCTCCCAGCACCTACGCCTTCAAGGTAGTTAGAGACATTAAAATAGAGTGTCCAAAACATAGAGTTTAATGTTACAACAACTAAATTGCTTCCTACGAGACTAATTCTATCATCTACTATATTACAGGGTGGTTTGTCAGTTGGACCATGGGGGAGAGCTTCCAACCATGTGTTTTCTGTAGTTTCTTCAATTGTTTCTACATGGAATTCTCCAAAATAGGTTTCCGTGGCACAAACATTAAAACTATAATTCCCAAGGAGAGAGTTGGTAAACATTACAGATTCATTGGGGCCGTTTAATTCCATCACCATATACTTCATGTATCTTTCAGGATCAACTCTCAACATATCACCCTTTCCCTTCTAAGGTAGCAAGAGATGGAACGAATCAGTTGAGAAATATCTATTGAGTTTTGTTGACCAGTCCCTACTAAGCAGCATTCCATAAGCCTTGGGTATATCGACTACCACTATATCAATGACTTGTGTGTATTGTGGTTTAGCAGCCATTCGAATCAACACATCTTTTAGTTCCTGATGAGCCCTAGAAATGGGTAATTATATGGGATCATTTTGCCTCTTATTTTGAATTAATACATCATTCTCATTAGTTTATTGCATTTTTTTGAATATATTTATGCTAATAGGGTGAATTGGGTTAGTCATTTTGCCATGTAGTCTAATGTGTGCTTTATGCAGATTTTTTGGCCAATATTGGACAAAGTCAAGGGATTTATGAGAAAATGGCAGCCAAAACTCGAGGAAAATAGGGAAGAGGATTTGTAGGGGGGTGTCTCCTTCATTTATGATCCCTTCCCTCGAATCCTCCATCAACAACTCAGAGAACAAAGGTCCATATTCCAAGGGGCAGTCGAGTAAGTAAAGAAGGACTGTTGTTTATCTCCAGTTCTAGGAAGCCGAGTTCCTTGATTTTAGGAGGGCTGTTGGAGGAATCCATTTGTATAAATAAGGGGGCTTAGAGCCTTAGTATTTTAGCTAGTCATTAGTAGAATTTTCACACTTTTGTGCATTACATTTTTCAACTTATTTTCAAGTTCCTTTTTGAGAACAGTTCATGTAATGTGACTATTATTTTGGTAATGAAGATGAAATAGTTTTTGAGCCAGCACTGATCTCTTTTAGAGGGATGATGCTCTTAGGTTAGGGCCCTACCCAAGTTTCCCAGCACCTCTTACTTTGTACTTATATTTTTTTGCTTTAGTTCATGAGTTAATTTATGTTACATAGATTCATTTCACTTTGTTAGATTAGGTTGTTTTTGATGGTTTGCATAGTTGTTTGGTGTTTCAGTTGCTCAGGTAGGTTACTAGAGTGACAGAATAAAATTAAAAAAGGCCAATAGTAGGCCTTGATCTCTTTTCTCCCTTCCTGGGACTATGATTTGAGGTCAAGGCACTTCTTTTGCCACCAAAAACACAGTTTTTGCTCTTCCATGCAACTGCTAGTGTGATAACTTGATTTGGAAAGATTGATATATTGGTTTAGATTCAGTTGCTTAGATCATTTCTTATTATTTTACCATAGATCTCTATATGTGCTTTTCTTTTCATAGGTTACTGTTTAGCATTTTCTGTTTGTAGGTTAGAAATTAGGTCAAGCTAGAAAAAGTTTTGTTTTCATGGTAAAGTTAGTCCTTTCTTTGATCAGTTTTCGTAAGTAGATGTGAAGATATCTTGAAGGACACCTCATATCACCATACATCCATAAATTATCTAGCACCAGATCACTTCTCATATATTTCCCAAGTCATTCGCAACATTTCGCCAATCTGCCCTAATTTCTGCATTTTTCTCCATAGCTTCTTTCTTGCCATTTGAACAAATCCAACCATCATGTTATTTCTTGATCTTCCTTGACAAGCTCAAAACACCTCAACACCTTCATATAGCCTTTAGTTACCCTTTTCCATCATTTTTCCACCTTCAAAACTCCAAAAATAGCTCATGGATTCCTCCTGTAGATCCTATTGTAGATCCCCTGCAGCCTCCTGTAGAATTTCCTGTGAGTGATTTTTCGAAGTCCAATCGCTATGAAAGTCTTTAGAAGGGTACTAGGGGCTTCGTAGGACCTCTTCACACCTTCCTCCACCTCTGTAAAAACCAACTCCACCTTCCTTCGCCACCCAACCTCTGCACAAGCACAATTAGATAAATCACAAGCATAATAATTTCACATAAAAACACTCAAAAGCACAAAAAGATGTTTTCTTCTCATTTCTTTTTAGAAGTAGCTTGAATAAATGCAATTTGCCTTTCTAGTAGTCAATGGCACTCATTTCATTAGTTTTCATCTCTTTTCTTGCAAAAGTAGGGTTAATAGATAAATTAGGGTTTGCTAGGGTTTGTGTTACATTTCAGTTTTCCTTCTCTTTCTACAAATAGAATAGCTCTATAGAGTTAGCTTTCTTTCATCATAGCTAAAAGCTTCTTCTGAGAATTCATAGAAGTTGGCCTAAGTGCCTAGCAAACTTTCACTAGCTAACCAAGTGACAACCTATAGTAAGAGCTAGTACTTATGCATACAGCACCGTCGCTTCCAAGTTTGTTACGAACTACCCGGTTGATAAAAGTAAAGTAGGGAGCCCCAGGAGTTGCAACATTATTTCTGCAATATTGGTGCTCACCATCTTTTTGGTGTCATTGCCGGGGAAGTGTCAAAGTATTTTATGATTAATGCTTTCTTATATTTTCTACTGCAACATTATGCTAATTAGTTTATTTCATTTCAATTCTGCAATTTCCATTTCAAAAAACGTAGATTAGGCATTTCCTTCTCTCATTTCAATTCTGCAATTTCCATTTCAACAAATGTAGATTAGTCATTTCCTACTTTCATTTCAATTCTGTAATTTCCATTTCAGCAAAAGTAGATTAGTCATTTTCTACTTTCATTTCAATTCTGCAATTTCCATTTCAGCAAAAGTAGATTAGTCATTTCTTGCTTTCATTTCAATTCTGCAATTTCCATTCCAGCAAAGTAGATTACTCATTTCCTTTCTTTCATTTCAATTCTACAATTTCATATCAACAAGTTCATTTTAGTTAGTTGCAATTTGTTGTTCAATCCATTTTATTTTTGCAGGTACAAGTAGAAAAAAAAAACAAAAATCACCCAAAAAGAGATTTCCTCTCATGCCTCGTAGGAATAGAGATAATTTAGGAAAATTCCTACCCAACACCCCCACCACATCATAAAGTTACCCTTCTCTCTTCTTCGGTGGCAGTGATCCAGAAGAACCTATAGGTGAACCACCAGAGATATACGAAGATCCTATAACAGAAGAAGAGCAAGAAACCACCCCCTCGAGAACATGGATGAAAACAGAAACGTTAGAGGGAATGAGGAAAGAGTAGAGGGCACCTTTCCCATCTGAGAGACCAATGGGGACACTAAAATGAAGAACAAAAGTCCCTCAGCCTTACCTCACTTCCATGGGTTAACTACCGAAGATCTTGATACCTTCTTGTTTGAATTTGTTGTTATCTGTCGAACCTATGACTATGCAGAAGATGAGCAGAAGTTGAAACTATTTCCTTCTACCCTCAAGGATGTAGCATTGCGTTGGTTCATGGGGTTACCTGGCAACAACATCACAACTTGGGCTCAGATGTAGTAAGCCTTTAACAACAAATACTGGCACTATTGTAGGTCAAAGGATACCAAGGAAGAAATCTTCTAGATGACCATGGGAAGTGATGAATCCTTAGAAGACTATGAAGAGAGGTTTCAGCTCAGTTATAAAACAGCCAGGTGTGCACTTGACCTCGAATCTCTGAAGTTGGCCCTCGTCAGAGAGGTCCTGGAAGACCTTATAGATATCCTCCATTTGTTGGCTGGGGGGGACATCTACCAACTACCTTATGATGACATAACGACTGTGTTTAGAAACCATTCTAGGGCAGACAAAAATAGAGGTAGGGGAAGTCAACCCTTGTCTAGTACATCCTCATCGAGTTCATCCCTTAGAGGTGAATTTGAAAATCTCCTGGAAGATTTTAAGAGTGAGATGAGGCAGACTCTTGCCATGCAAATGGATACCTTACATATCAAAAGAAAACAAGAGGAAGCAGAGAGTGTTGTGGCCATATTTTGTCCTAGGTGCACCAGAAGGCATCCTAGGAATGAATGTCCAATGAACTCTATAGAAGTGTGTTTAGTCTGTGAAGAAGACCCTTCTACAAATCAGTGCCCTTCCTTGTTCAGACTTAAGGCTGCATACCACGAGATCGAAGGAGCCACTGAACCACCTTATTTCATGAACCAAAGGAGGCCACATGGGCCCAGACCTTACCAGCAGGGAATGCAAGGGACATCCCAGACATATTACAACCCTAATCAAGCCACTTCCATGCTTTCTTGGGATCCCCCTACTCATCCTTCCTGGTCCACACCCCCTCTTTTCTCATATCCATCTCAATACCATGCTCAACCAGCTGCTCATTCGTTTCACTCTTATGCTCACCCATAACCTCAGTGGAATGCACCTCATCAGCGGTGGACGCCCTAGTACAACTCTCCTCCCACTCATTTTCCTCCACCACCTGATCAACCACAACCATTGCCTCTTGCTCCACTAAGGAAACCCTAAATTCTTGCTCAACAGAACCCGAACCCAAATAATAGACAGGCCCAACAGGTATATAGTGGGGAAAAATCATGCTCGACCTATGCTATGGAGATTCAAGAGATTAACCTACGATCTGGAAAGGTTCTCCCAGATAACTAGCCTCCCCCTAAGGAGGATGAGGAAGAAAAAGAGGAAAATGAACCAGAAGCCACCTCGCCCTTTCTTGAGAGATTGACTGGAACAAAATAGCCTACCCCAGAAGAAACTGAACTTCTGGGAGAATTGAAACAATTATGTGTAAACATACCACTTCTCCAAGCCATCAAGGATGTGCCTATATACAACAAGATGATTAAGAAGAAGTGCTTCAGGCACCCGGGCAGGCGCAAGAGAGATTCTCAAACTATCAATGTCATCGGACAATTGTCTAACCTGATGTTGGGGTAGGTAATCTGTCTGAAATATCTAGACCCTGGAAGTCTTGTAGTTGATGTCCACATCAACGACACCATAATCCCCCATACCCTGATTGATCTAGGGGCTACCATTAATGTGATGACCAAGGACACTATGCTCAAGCTCAACCCTCAAGGTTCCTTAAGAAAGACCACAACAGTACTACAGTTAGCAGACTGCTCCAGCATGACTCTTGAAGGGATTCTAGAAGATGTAATGGTCTCCTTCGATTCTTGGGAGTACCCTGCTGATTTCCTGGTTCTCCAACCAAAGGCAAAGCTTACTGGGTATCCTCTCATCTTGGGAAGACCCTGGTTGGCTACTGCAAATGCGTACATCAGTTGTCGAGCAGGGAACATGAAAATCAAGAATGGGCATATGTTCAAACAGCTAGTCCTATATCCTCCCGCCAAACCTTTGTTAGAACATGATTTACCTCTCTAGTTGGAGGAGGAAGATGAGGATGAAGTCCATTCCACACCACTGTGTGTAGTGGAAGCTACCATGGGGGGGGGGGGGGGGGGCGGGGGGCACAAACCGAGGATGATCTTATTGAAAAACTTATTTAGAATCCACCCCCCAGTGTGTTTCCATTAGAAGAGCTGGTGGAAGAAACCCAAGTCAATCCTTTAGTTAATCTCTTTGTGGCTGATCTGACCTCTCAATGAGTTAAGAATGTGGAATTCAGCCTAGAAAGAACCTTGAAGATCAGTTAATCCCTATCCACCTCTCAGGAGAAAGAACTGTGTAGCTTATTAAGAAACCATGTGGATGCTTTTGCTTGGATCTATAAGGAGATGAAGGGAGTGCACCCTTTAGTCTGTACTCATCACATTTACATTAAGGAAGATTGCAAACCAATCAAGCAACCTCAATGGAGGATGAATCCAGCCCTTAAGGACATTGTCAAAGAAGAACTACAAAAGTTACTGGATGCAAGATTCATCTACCCTATCTCTGACAGCTAATGGGTCTCTCCTTTGGTGCTAGTGCCAAATAAAAATGGGAAGTGGAGATTTTTGTCGATTATCAAGAACTAAACAAGGCCACCAAGAAGGACCATTTTCCTTTTCCTTTCATAGATCAAGTGTTAGATGGCCTGGTAGGGAAGAAGTTATTCTCCTTCCTAGATGGGTTTAGTGGGTACAACTAGATCCAAATCAGCCCAGAAGACCAAGATAAGACCACTTTCACTTGCCTTTGGGGTACCTTTGCATACCGAGTCCTTCCTTTTGGATTGTGCAATGCTCCCACCACTTTCCAGAGAGTAGTACTGAGTATATTTGCAGAACTGGTTCATGATGCAATGGAAATATATATATAGATGACTTTACCCCTTGTGGTTCTAGCTTCCAGGAAGTTTTGGCTAACCTAGGAAAAGTTTTGTACAAGTGTATTGAAATGAACCTGTCCCTCAGTCCTAAAAAATGTGAATTCCTGGTGATTGAAGGGACCATGCTAGGTCATACAATCTCTCAGTAAGGACTACAGGTGGACCCCAAAAAAATTGCCATCATCCAAAGGGTCCCACCTCCTCAAAAGGTAAGAGATGTTTGAAGTTTCCTATGTTTAGCAGGGTACTATAGATGATTCATTAAGGATTTCAATAAGCTAGCATCTCCATTGTTTGGTCTTTTGGGAAAAGATGCTGAGTTCATATGAATTAACAACTGTCAAGAGGCTCTAAATACCTTGAAAAGTAAACTAGTGACTACCCCAATTTTGAGAGGTCCAAACTGGGCCCTACCTTTTCACATTCATACAGATGCCTTGAACAAAGCAATAGGAGCAGCCTTAGGGAAAATTGATGAGAAGCTACCTTATGCCATATATTTTGTAAGTAAAAACTTGTCGAAGGTAGAATTAAACTATACTGTAACTGACAAGGAGCTCCTAGCTATAGTCCATTGCCTAAATAAGTTCAGACACTACATCACTAGCTATCAAACATTAGTACACACTGATCATGTTGCAATTTCGTATTTAATGAATAAACCAGATGTAAATGCTCGTATTATTAGATGTTTCCTTTTATTGCAAAAATTTGATTTAACCATTGTTGATAAGCCGGGTAAGGAAAATGTTGTTGCTGATTTTTTGTCTAGAATAGATTTGCCTGTAGGTGAAGAAGGAATGGTGGATGATGAAATGCAAAATGAACATCTATTTTCTATCTCATTACTCTCTCCATCGTTTGCTGATATAGAAAATTACTTGGTTTCCACATAGTTCCTGCCACACATGTCCTCAAAAGAGAAGAGCAAGATCGTGAGGAAAAGTGTCCCTTTCACCTGGATTGGGGGGAATCTCTTCAAACTTTCCCTAGATCAATTTTTGAGGAGATATGTTAGGGAGGAGGAGTTTTTTAACATTCTCCTAACCTGTCATGATGGGCCCTATGGGGGCCATTTTGCAGCAAATAGGACTACCTTCAAAATCCTGCAAGCAGGTTACTATTGGCCCACTCTTCATCAAGATGTAAGGAGATATATCAGCCAATGTGACCAATGTCAAAGGATGGGGAAACCTACTCCAAGGGATGAGATGCCCCTGCAACCTCAAGTGACTTTCGAGCCATTTGAGAAGTGGGGAATGGACTTTGTGGGTCCTGTCAACCCTCCTTCAAAGCATAAATCTTACATCATCATGTGCACTGATTATCTAACAAAATGGGCATAAACAAAGGCAATCAAGGCAACAACAGAAGAGAAAGTAGCTGATTTCTTGAGAGAGAATATATTCTACAAGTTTGGATATCCAAGATAATTAGTCACAGATCAAGGGATTTAGTTTACCTCCAATCTGGTTGAGGCCCTGCTCACACATCATAAAATTAAGCACAAAACTTCCACCCCTTACCATCTGCAAGCAAATGGATAGGTGGAAGTCACTAACAGAGCCTTGGAAGGGATTTTGACCAAGGTAGTGAGCAATAGTAGAAAAGATTTGGCAGATCAATTGCTTGAGGCCACTTGGGCCTATAACACCACCTAGAAGACCACCACAGGGTTCACACCCTATGAGTTGGTCTATGGGAAGAAGGCTTTGCTGTCAATACAATTTGAATATAACACACTAAGGATGGCAGCTCAGCTTGACCTAGATCTTAGCCATGCACAAAAGGAAAGGTTACTTCAGCTAAATTTATTGGATGAATAGAATTTGCAGGCCCTTCTCCACCCAGAGGTATTCCAGATTCAAAGGAAAATATGGCATGACAGACACCTCAAAGAGAAACAATTCCAGGAAGGAGATTGGGTGTTGTTTTATGATTCAAGGTATAAAGATTTCAAGGGAAAACTGAGGACAAGATGGTTGGGGCCGTACACAGCAGAAAGGTGTAATGACAATGGTTCAGTTCTGATCCGGACCATCGATGAAGAAGTCATCTCCATGCTTGTCAATGGGAATAGGTTGGAAATCTACAGGAAGCCCCTCTCCAAGCAAGAATTCATAGAGAATTTGACTAAAATAGTGTTGGTAGTGGAGCAAGTCTCTATCTCCACTCCACCCACACCCTAAATATATATATATATATATATATATATATATATATATATATATATATATATATATATACAGAAAAGAAAAAAAGAGAATAAAAGAACCCTGGGTGATAACCTCCCCTTGGAGATGCCCAGGGCAGGCAGTGAGGGTAAAAACCTCTTGGAGGCGCCCCAACTGTCTCATAAAAAAAAAAATAATAATAGAGGAAAATAGAAAAAACAGGAACTGAAACAATTTAACTTCTTTGAATGCATTGCAGATTGCAGGGGGCCACAGAAGAAAAATGGACATGGCCAGGTTGAATCTCTGATAGATCATTTCTCCATCGCCATTGTCTTTTTCCAGTCCCTGGTCCCACTTGTTCTGGAAATTATGCATTCTACAAGAAGCTTTGTGCATTCTACAGGCGGCCCCTGTAGAAACCACAGGAAGCTTAAAATCAAGTCCAAAAAAGGATCAAAGGGCTAGAAACTTGTCCAGAAGACCTATAGACCTCCCTGCCACCATTCATCCTCCTAACTCTCTATTCCATACCTGCACCCCTGTATTTCCACTCACTTCTTTCCTCCCTGTATAGAAAACATAGAATCTTGTTTCTTTCATTTAAAAAAAAAAATAAAGAATAAAACAACAAAATCCTTAACTTATCATTTACCTAGTGCATACTAGCTACTTTTCCTCGACTAACAGAACCTTTCTCAACTATCTCTCTAGTCCTTACTCAAGCCTCATCCAAAAGTTTTAGAGGGAGAAGCAGTTACAAGAAATCCTGCAGGATCCATGTAACAACTAATCCCCTTAAAAATCGAGCTCCAAAGGCAGGGTCAGCGTAGCCATAGATGATAAAATGCACAAGGAACCAGTCCTGATTCAAGATCACCAGCATGACGTAGCCAAGCCACCAATTCAGAAGCCACGAGCACCAACAACAGTAATCCATGAACAGAACGCCAAAGTTTCAGCATGCAACAACATGGTAGCGACTAATGGGTAAGTGACTAAACCCGTTCCTGTGTTGTATGAGTATATTTTATATACTGCATGGACAAGTGAGATGGTTGCAATTAAATGATATTGATGGCCAGCTAACTGGTCACCCTCATCCAGTTCAAAGAGCATACCTCGTCTAGTTCAAACAGCACGCCTCGTCCAGTTCAAACAACACCTCGTCCAGTTAAAATAGCGCTCGGTGGGTGCATCAACACGTGTGTTCAGTCAACTCGAGAAGAAAAATCAAAACAGGTAGTGGTGGCAGCATATAACAGGAATGATGGAAGTGATTGCGGGTAGGTGGCATGAAGATTCATGATTGCACTGAAGTAGGGACCAACGGACCAGATTGGGATAACGTACCCTTCCTGCCACCTCACCTCGTCATCACAGAACATGCCCGTAAGCTTAAGTACACTGCAGTCGACCACCTTTTCCACCTTTGTTTTCATTTGCATCGATGATTTCTTGGTTGTAGCAATCTACCTACCACCTTCAGAACCTCGAAACAGTCACTCTTTTCCAGTTTCAGAACCCTTTCACTTATTGTTCTCTACAAGAGCATTATCGCAGTCTACAGGAGCGAAAACACAATCCTACAGAAGGCCTTCTACATGAGGGCTAGTGAGCAACATCACAGAGGAAAATTTGGGACTTTATGCCAAATTCGAGCTCAAAAGGGTAGGCTCAGTAAAAGCCACTCTGCATTTCATATATCTACAAAAGGTGGTGGGATTTGAAGTGAAGTTTTGAGTTAAAAAAAAAGGAAAAGTGAGAACAAAAGTCTGCCCATGTTTTTTTAGAAATATATACAGTTCCTCCATCTACTCTCTGCACTGAAATTATCTCTCTTTCTCCTTCGTGGTATTCTCCTATGTAAAGAGATGATGCAACTCTGGAAAATTAAGCAATGAATTTGCATTGGGTAGTTTGCTTATTTGTGAAAGGAAAAAAAACATTGTTATGTATACTCTCTGTTTTTTTCAAGATATTGTTTCCCTCAAATAGCCCGAGAAGTAAATTAAGTTTGAAGGGAAGGAAAGTTGAAATTTGTTTTTGTTAAAAAGGAAGAACACGAAAAACTCTCTCTCTAGTTCCAGAAAAAACCCTTAGTTGTTCATCTGTTTCAGGTTTGAAATTTGCTACCTTCCTCCTCACCTAAAACAATCCAGCAGTCTTTGAACATCATGATAGGGGGTTTTATGAGGAAGGAGCCTCTAAATTCAACTAAGATGCATGAACATCCAGAAGTGATAGCCCTCTTTACCAGGGAAAATTGGATGCCTTTCTTTGAAAAATTTCATGGGTATGATGAGGAAGTCACAAGGGAATTTTTATTGTCTTTAAAATCTCACTCAAAAACCCATGCCACCATCAGTTTCAGGGGTCTAACCATAGAACTTACACTAGAGTTCAATAGTAGGATTACAAGTCTCCCACTTGGACTCCCCTGGAGAAAAGAAGAAAAACCACTAGGTCAAGTTGCTAAGAAGACATTTTTCTACCTTGATGAACATCCTATGGAGGATAAGAATGGCATCAGGAGGACAAGTATACCTTATCCATGGGGTGAGGTTAGCTATCAGATCATGAAGTATATCTCCTATGAAGGAAGATATAGCATAGTCTATGGGTATCATTTCAGACTGTTACATGAAATAAAATATGGCATGGACCTTCCTTCTTCTTGAAAACTCAGTCTTCCATATTTTCTCCTCCAATCCTTAATAGAGTCTAGCACCAAACTAAAGGTAGGGGTTCAAAACCAATTGGCCGACCATGGGCTAATTAAATTGCTGGTGGAGGATTCCCTCCACACTTACACAATCCCCATAGCCTGGGATATTTTCAGGAACATGACTAAAGAGGATGATATAAAAACTCTCATTGATGACCTTAGTCCATCTGGAAGTGAAGAGGAGGAAAAGAAATAGGAAGCTAAGAAGGAAATACATGAAGAAGAACAGAACATTCAATTGGAAGAAGAGGAACCTCACACAGAGAAAGAAGAAAAATAGAGAGGAGAGGAGAAACATGACACCACTATAGATGAGCCTAAAGTAGAGAAGAAGACAGCATCAAAAGCAGAAAAAGGGAAAACCACAACAGAGAAAAAGAAGAGGCCAAGAACTGAAAAGAAGACGCCTAAGACAACTTAGAAAAAGGTTTCCACAAGAAAGGTAGAAACTCAGCAAGCAGAGGAGAAAACAAAGTCAGAGACAATAGACACAAAACCAGTAGAAACAAGCAAAACAACAAAAGAAGAAGAAGAAGAAACACAGTAAAAAGAAGTGTCTCCTGAGCCACTAGCAAGAGAAGTAGTAGTTGTTCTTGCTGCAATTAGTACTCCAGCCAAGCCTAAAGGGAAAAGAAAGCGACAACCATCTATGTACTTCAAGGATTGAAAGAGCACTAGAATCAAGATGGGGAAGCCTCAGCCACCTTCAAAGGAGCCCATCATCATTGAGGATGTCCCCACTATAACAAGGGAGGAATCTCCCTCCAAAATACCCATCACTTATGAAAGAGGAAGTCCTAAGACATCTACTTGGAAAGAAAGGATTAAGCTAATGGACTCTAAAAGATACCTACAGGAGGCACAGATCTCTCTACAGGAGACATTGGCAAAGCTCCAAGAAACTGAAAAACTTGAAAAGAAGGCAGAAGAACAGACCAAGGAGGAAGACAAGGCAAAATAGATACCAAAGCCTAGACCTCAGCCTAACTTAGGCTCTTACTACAACCTTCTGGAAGGTGGGAAGATCATCCCACAAAAGTTTGCAATCCCTCTTTTCTTCGAGCTAGAAAAGGAAAGAGTTAGGACCCATAGATGGATGCAAATTGCAAAATCACAAGGGGTTGAAAACATTGGGCACATGGAAAACAAATTGAGGGATATGGGAAAAGAATTGAGCATGGTCAGGCATATAGAAAGCATCAGAAGAGCTCAATTAGAGGTAGAAAATGAAATATTAAAGAAGCAGCTGCAAGAAAGGGAACCTCAAGGAGGAAATGAGCTGTCAATCTTAAAAAGACAACAACAGGAAGAGGAACCCCAGGCAGAAAGTGAGACAATAATAAAATAGCAACAGGAAAGGGAATCCCAAGAAAAAAATGAGGTGTTGATTTTGAGAAGGAAGCTACACAAAAAGGAAGCCTAGTTAGCCTGCATGGCCAGCTGGGCTATGGAGGCATTATAGTGCAGGCAGCCAGCCAAATCATATGCAATGTATCTCAAGGATTAGTGGTTCCAATTTTAGATTAAGACACTGGCCCAAAGGGGCACACTACCTTTTCAGGATTATGGCCAATTCATGCATCTATGTGATCACAGTTCAGCGAAGGACAAAGTGAAGCTAGTAGAGTTTTACTTGCACAACATGGCACTTACTAACATGAACTTATGGGATCCAAATGATGCGTTGGGAGACTTGTAGCTGATGGCCATGGCATCTTGGATGAGCCATGAAGAGAAAATGGTTGTGGAAATCCAAAAAATGATGGAAAAAGAACTGAATGAACCCCTGATGATTAGATCAGAACCAGTAGAGCCCATGGCTCTCATCTATTCCCACTAACACCTTGCAGCTAATCCTTAAGTTGTCCCTGACTATGTTGACAAGCAAGCCCAGGCTATTTCTCATTTTGAGGACATGGAGATATTGTTTGGAGATGACTGCATTCATGCCTGGATGAGAAGGTGGAATACATTGCCACACAACCTATGGATTAGGAAGAATCACTCCCCAAAAAGGATGAGGGAAGCCCTGAGGAGAGTGCCCCTATATAAGCACTCAATGCAAAGTTTGAAGGCCGATTGGATTGGCTTAAAATTCAGTCCTCCACCACTGTTAGGACTACTCAAAGGAGTAAAAGAGGAGGAAGAACAGAAATAGTGGGAAGAGGTGGATAGGAAGGGAGGTTTCCATGATAAAGAGCAAGATATCACATCAGAGGCATGGGATGTCAGGGAATCTGTGAGAGCCATCAAGGATGAAGAGTTAGATTAGTTGCTCAGAGGATGAGCAACCCATATAGTAGGGGGTGATGATGAGCCACAGAAATGGGTAATTATATGGGCTTATTTTTCCTCTTCTTTCGACTTAATCCACCATTCTCATTATTTTATTGCATTTTTTTTAATATAGTTATGCTAATAGAGTGAATTGGGTTAGTTATTTTTCCATGTAGTCTAATGTGTGCTTTATGCAAATTTTTTGGCCAATTTTGGACAAAGTCAAGGGATTTATGAGCAAATGGCAGCCAAAACTTGAGGAAAACAAGGAATAGGATTTGTAGGGGGGTGTTTCCTTCATTTCTGACCCCTTCCCTTGAATCCTCCATCAGCAACTCGGAGCACAAAGGTCCACATTCCAAGGGGCAGCTGAGCAA
Organism: Pinus taeda; assembly: GCA_000404065.3. Lineage (NCBI taxonomy): Eukaryota > Viridiplantae > Streptophyta > Pinopsida > Pinales > Pinaceae > Pinus > Pinus taeda. The sequence continues at coordinate 92,280 of APFE030461316.1, read as the reverse complement.
GTAAAGAAGGACTCTTGTTTACTCTAGTTTTAGGAAGTCGAGTTCCTTGATTTTAGGAGGACTGTTGGAGGACTCCATTTGTATAAATAAGGGGGTTTAGAGCTTCTATATTTCAGCTAGTCATTAGTAGAATTTTCACACTCTTGTGCAGCACATTGTTCAGCTTATTTTCGAGTTCCTTTTTTAGAACAGTTCATGTAATGTGACTATTATTTTTGGTAATGAAGATGAAACAGTTTTTGAGCCAACACTAATCTCTTTCGGAGGGTTGATGCTCTTGGGTTAGGGCCCAAACCAAGTTTCCCAGCACCTCTTACTGTGTACTTATATGATTTTTCTTTATTTCATGAGTTAATTTCTGTTACATAGATTCATTTCACTTTGTTAGATTAGGTTGTTTTTGATGGTTCACATAGTTGTTTTGGGTTTCAATTGCTGAAGTAGGTTATTGTAGTGACAGAATAAGATTAAAAAAGGTCAACAACAGGCCTTGATCTCCTTTCTCCCTTCATGGGCCTATGATTTGAGGTCAAGGCACTTCTGCTACCACCAAAAACACAGTTTTTGCTCTTCCATGCAACTGCTAGTGTGATAACTTGATTTGGAAAGATTGATATATTGGTTTAGATTAAGTTGTTTAGATCATTTCCTGTTATTTTACCATAGATCTCTCTGCATGATTTTTTGTTCACAGGTTACTATTCAACATTTTTTGTTTGTAGGTTAGAAATTAGGTCAAGCTAGAAAAAGTTATGTTTTCATGGTAAAGTTAGTCCTTTCTTTGATCAGTTTTTGTAATTAGATGTGTAGATCTCTTGTAGGACACCTCAGCTCACCATACATCCATAAAGTAGCTAGCACCAACTCACGTCTCATAGATTTCCCAAATCATTAGCAACATTTTGCCAATCTGCCCTAATTTCTATGTTTTTCTCCATAAGCTTCTTTCTTGCCATTTGAACAAATCCAACCATCATGTTATTTCTTGATCTTCCTTGACAAGCTTCGGACACCTCAACATCTTCATCTAGCCATCAGTTACACTTTTCCATCATTTTTCCACCTTCAAAACTCCAAAAATAGCTCACGGCCTCCTCCCGTAGATCCCCTGTAGCCTCCTGTAGAATTTCCTGTGAGTGATTGTTTGAAGTCCGATCACTATGAAAGTCTTTAGAAGGGTACTAGGGGCTTCTTAGGACTTCTACACACATTCGTCCACCTCCACAAAAACCAACTCCACCTTCCTTCACTACCCAACCTCTGCACAAGTACAACCAAATAAATCACAAGCATAATAATTTCACATAAAAACACTCAAAAGCACAAAAATATGTTTTCTTCTTATTTCTTTTTAGAAGTAGCTAGAATAAATGCAATTTACCTTTCCAGTAGTCAATGGCACTCATTTCATTAGTTTTCATCTCCTTTATTGCAAAAGTAGGGTCAATAGGTAAATTAGGGTTTGCTAGGGTTTGCTAGGGTTTGCGTTATATTTCAGTTTTCCTTCTATTTCTGCAAATAGAATAGCCTCTGTAGAGTTATCTTTCTTTCATCACAGCTAAAATCTTCTTCTGAGAATTCATAGAAGTTGGCTTCAGCTCCTAGCGAACTTGCACCAACTGACCAAATGACAGACTATAGTAAGAGCTAGTACTTGTGCATACAGCACCGTCGCTTCCAAGTTTGTTATGAACTACCAGGTTGATAAAAGTAAAGTAGGGATCCCCAGGAGTTGCAGCATTATTGCTGCAATACTGGTGCTCACCAGTTCCCCAATTTCTTTCACATTTGTCCTATCTAATTGCATAATTCAAGTCCTAGTTTTCTCAGGTATCACATGCAGTCTTTTAGCAAAAGTGTAAGGCATCATAGTCGATGAGGCACTAGAATCTACTAAGCAATTGTGTATGTTCATGTTGAGGATTTCAAATGTGATGAGGAAACATGTAGACATGGATTTTGATTTTTTTCCCAATCATAACTACACTGACATCTTGGGGGTTTCAATTCATTTTGGACAGAGTGGCTTCCATAGTTGACGACATTTGGGCTATAATGGAGGTGTTGATAGGTCTAGACACCGCCTTCTGGGTTTGGCTACCTGGGATGGTGGGAGTTTTGCAGTTCCACTCATTCATAGCTATCAAGAGAAAATCTCTTTGATGTGTTAATTTTAGCAAATCAAAGTATCTAATATTCGCCCTAGATTTCTTAAGATCATCCACAATATTGTAATCAATGTTATAAACAGAATAGGGTAGAGTAAACATACCAGTTTTTCTATTCTTAGGTGGGAGTTTACCATTTTGAGTTGACTTCGTTGTGGTGGGAGGTGTATTTTCTTTTTGAGGATAGTTCATGACTAGCGTACTCTTGGAACCACCACTAGGTTTATTCCCCTCAGCAGGAACCTTGGAAGCGGATGCCTTCAATGGGCAAACATCTTTCTTTGTATGGTCTATAGGCTTTATCACGCCCACAAGTGGCCCTTTACTTCGTATATGAATTTAGTTAGTGTGGATTTCTGCCATACTATCTCCTCTGTCGTCATCGTTCTCATTCGTGTAGAAATCCCACAGTACATTGATTTAAGATTCTTCATCCAAGGGCTCTTCTACTTGATATTCTTCCTCATTTTCTTGTTTTGGCTCCAGATCCACTATAGGTTCTTCTTGGTTAAGGAGCGATCCGATAAAAGGTAGCTCTTCTGTATTTAAATTCCCTTCATTGGGTGGAGGAGGCAATGTAAGTGGACCATGACCACCTTCTGTCGTCTTACAATAGAAAGGTTTGAAAGATTTTCTGTTGTTATACTCTCCTCCATTCCCACTTGCACTCTCTCTAGAATTCCTTTTCATATTGATGACTATGTTTGTCAACTTCTTAAAGATCTGATGCAAACCTTCCACATCTTTGGCGTCCCTTTCTATGCCCTCAGCCACTTTGTTATCACTCCCATTATTATTCTTGGATGACTGAGAGTCTTTCTTTTCTCTGATTGTATGATGACATGCTGTGAGACTGATCATTTCATTCTCAACTTTTACTACTCCATCGATAGCACCCTGTAAGGTTTGTGCATTACTCCTTTTGACCCACATTATAGTAGGGACAAGGAGAGCAGTGATGTAGAATTACATGAGAACCTCCTTAGTAGGTCTATCGTTAGCCGGGATTCTGTTGAACAAGGTGTTGAACCGGATGTCAAAGTCCTTGAAATTTTCTTTGGTTTCCATTTTCAAATGGGATAGTTCTAAAACTAAGGCCACAGGGGTTTTATCATTTCCATACTTGTCTAAAAAGGCTTGCTGAAAGGAAGCCCACAAGGTGTTTGATCCTGTTCTCAAGCTAAAGTACCATGTGGAAGCTACACCAATCAGGGTAAAAGGGAATAGGTGACATACTATATCTTCATCAGCTACCCCCAACATGCGCAGGGCTAGGAAGAAAGAGTGAATATGGTTATCAATGGTGTCTCCCTTCTCAAGGTCAAAAGTAGGCAGTACTCTTCCTGCATTCTTGGGCAAGGGATGTTGCTGCCCAGGTACCACTGTGCCATCCTGAGCGAGCCAGGGAGGAAGTGCTCCGGGAGGAGGTGGGAGTTGGTTCCCACTCAGTTGAGGAATATTAGCCATATCGCGGATAGGGATGTTTTGGTTGAAGGTTTCTTCGAAGGCTTTCTGTAGTAAGACTTCCCAAATTGGGCTAGGGATTACCTTTAGACAGTGGATCTTTAGGAATTTCTTCCCACGGAGTGTCGATACTTTGCAAGGATTCAAGCACAATATGTTCAAGAGATAGGGTTTCAGATGTCTCTTCGATTAGATCCTTAGCTTTCTTTTATTTGTTAGAGGTAAAGAGTAAAATATGGGGAATTGCGAGAGGGAACGAGCATAAGCCTAAGTAAGTATTCTTACTGGTTGTTCCTGAGTGACAAGATACTCCCACAGTGTCTCTTCTTCGAAATGAGGCTTTTTAGAATGGGAGGAAGGGTCTTTTCGACATTCACTATCCATGCATTAATTCTTTTCAGTCCATGTGCGACATTTATATATGAAATCATAAAAAGTTGTGGATGTCGGTTCAGGCCCTCCTTATACTGCCAATTTGTTGACATGACGAATTTTCACTATACCAACAAGGGGAACTAACCCGATCACAGACCCTAGTTAGATCTGTTTTCGTTTGGGATGGCTAGCTCTAACGGGTTTTAAAGGATCTTGTAAATTGTTAAATGTGTTGAAAGATTGCTTCTGGGAGGAAGACTTCAATTAAATCAACAAAATAAAAATAACTTAACCTCTATGTATCAAATCCTATCTACACTACTTCTAGCTACTCTAGTCTAATCCTAACTATCCCAATCAATCCTGCAGGAGCAAAACAAAAGGAGGTTAAACATCATATATGAATCCCAAGTCTAGATGAAGCAATTACTGGTCCAAATAAGAACAAGGCTGTATTAAATCCTAATCGCAATCCAGTTACTTATACAGGAATATACATTCCTTTCCATACAAATAACACTTGCGACTGATGTTTAACAAAGTCTGGAATCAACAACCTGTCATGAATTATCAATGCTATTGAATTACATTCAAATAACCAAGAACAACCATGAACTGGTAGTTAACAATATGGACAAAGCAAATCACATTTACCTTTGTGCTAGTAAAAATGCACTGATTCTAAACATATGAGAGAAAAGGAAAATAAATCCGAAACATCTTCTCCTTCTTGAACCAAACAATCCTCTTTATTCACAATAAATCAAAGTTGTTTTCTTCAAACAAAAAGCCCTTCCCTCATCTACAGAGGTAGTATCTATGCCTCTGGAGATGACCTTTGCTCTTCCCTTTCCCCATTTCGTAATATTTTCAATATACAGGTTAGAATACGCAGATGTCCAACAATCGAGGTCACTGTTGACACATAGAAGGCATGTCCTGTCACTGGAGCACTTCATTTATTGGGGAAATGAATAGATGTTGATCAGAAGAGGATGAATATCTGCCTTTTCTTCATGATGAAACCTGGTGGCAATTTCACTTTCAAAATACACAGGCAATGCGTGGAACTTGACCGAAACACCTAAGGTTGCCCCTTTAAATGACATATCCACATATATGGACTCTTCGGATCTACTCATGCACTTTTTTTTTACTCCTTACCTGCCTTCTCTCGTTCCTCACCTGCAAATTTAACCAACATCAATCATACTTATGAAATTATGATAAAATTCTTAAAAAACACAAATCTTTCCTTCATGTAGCGCTTATAACATCAAAGGAACAAGCGTGAAAGAATCACCCCCTAGATTTTAACCGATGCATTGATTAAGTCCCACAAGAGAAAATCTGATTTATACTAAAAATCATTGCATAACACTAAATTGGATGGTATTTTTGAAGGGGCCTAAGTGATATCTGGTATTGCAAGGAAGGCCCCTGATTCCACTATTCAAATGACACGTAGTAGCTAGGAGGAAAGAGGATATCACTTTTTGGGTGGGCATTCCTCAAGCTACTTGTTCACCCGAAATCTGCATGGACAGTTAGATCCGCAAAGGGTAGATCAGCGATGGAGGATTGGGGAGGCATAATTGTGTAGAAATTTGAATAATATAACACTTATTCATAGAGATTATCCTGATTATACACTATTTGTGGAATGCATGCATAATAAATAACCTCCTCTACCATTGATCATCAATTTGCGGAATTAAAAAAACAATCGCATGCGAACATTGAAACATCAATCACACATATCAACACAGTATGTAATGGGGAAAGCATACAACTAAAAACCCCCAACTATATGTAGATTATAATGATAGACAACATGTAACAATACGTAGTACAATACTCCTCACAAGTACTTAGTACTATCTCCACATCCTGCCTCTGTGGTATTCGAATTTGCTCCTGGTGAGCGCCTTCGTCAAGATATCAGCATCCTGATCCTCTGTGGGAATGTATGAAAGTAACATGATTCTCCACTACACACAATCTTTGATATGATGGTATCTGATGTCGATGTGCTTGGATCTATCATGAAATACTGGATTACCCAAGAGTTTAATGCAACTCTAGTTATCACAATAAATCACAGTAGGCTCCAAGTGTGACCTGAACAACATGACCAAGATCTTCCTCATCCATATAGCCTCACATGCAACGAAACTTGCTGCCATATACTCAGCCTCTGTTGAACTAAGTGCCACGGATCTCCGCTTCCTACTGTACCAAGAAACTGTTGTCGACCTGATATTGAAGATCCCTCCAGATGTGCTCTTTCTGTCCGTTGGGCTCCCTGCCCAATCTGCATCCGTGAAGCCACATAGCTTCACCTCGTCCTCCTGTCTGTACCACAATCCATATCCTGATGTGCCTCTAAGATAACATAATACATGCTTGGCTACCTTCCAGAAGAGCTCGGTTGGCTTAACCATAGCTTGTGTAAGCTGGTTAATAGCATAGCGTATATCGGGCCGTGTACTGACCAGAAACATAAGCGACCCCACCAACTATCGATAAACAACGGCATCCACTACCTCTGCTGAAGTAGCACCCTCCTTCCTCCAACCTCCAAGATGAGGAGTATCAACAGGCTTGCAACCATGCATGTTGAAATTCTTCAGTATCTCCTAGGCATACTTACCCTGAGAAACAAATAGTCCATCACTGCGCTATGAAATTTCCAATCCTAGGAAATAATGAAGGAGGCCCAAGTCCTTCATCTCAAACTCTCTAGCAAGATCCTCCTTGCATGAAAGTATCAACAGCTCATCTCTCGTCAAAATCAAATCATCTACATAAAGTACAATGATCAGCAACTTACCCTCCACCACAATCTGGTATAGGTTAGGATCTGCCTCACTCTTGGAGAATCCAAGTCCGGTGAAATAACTGTCTATCTGTGTGTACGAAGCACGAGGTGCTTGTTTCAACCCATACAACGCTCTCTTGATCCTGCACACATGTGACTCGCTGTTGAAGATCTCAAAACCTTCGGGCTGCTCTATGTACACCTCCTCCTCAATGACTCCATTGAGGAATGCATTCTTCACATCCATCTGATAGATGTGACACCCCATCTGCGCTGAGAGAGCTAGAATCATCCGTATGGAAGAATACCTTGCGACAGGTGCAAAGGTCTCCTCATAATTGATCCCCTGTATCTGTGAGAAGCCTCGAGCAACAAATCTTACCTTGTACTTCTCCACACTCCCGTCAGCTGCCTGCTTCACTTTGTAGATCCATATCGAACCCACCGCTGATTTCCCCTTCAATCTTTAGACAATCTCCCATGCACTGTTTTTGACAATCGAATCATACTCTTCCACCATGGCATATACCCATGTGGGATCCTCCACATCTTCCTCGAAAGAGGATGGCTCAGACGCGACACATTTGCTCACAAGAGCCATGTATCCAGTGTGCTAATCAGGTGACTGCCTCTGTCTACGTTGTGCTGTAGGTGGTCCTACAACCTTCTCTACATCTTGAGCTAGTTGCTCAGCTTATGTAGTGCACTTTTTCCCTCTGATGTTTGGCGTTGCATGAGCGGTATCTTCCACTCCATGAACTTCATCTTATGGTTGATCCACATCCTGAAGCTCATCCTTAGGAACTAATAGCTCCTCATCTGCATGCAAGTGTGGCTCCCTCTCAAGCGAACACTTCATGGCCTTCTGTTACATAAAAATATCGTCACCATGACTATTTGCAGTCAGTATGGGTCTATCATCACTTATACTATCCTCCTAAGCAAGTCTCACACCTCAGCTCTTCATGTCAAGCTTTTAAAAAGAGAGAAAGACATTAAAATCAATAAAGCTCTAGTTCCGTACTTTCTCTCACTTTTACCTGCGAGCCCACACCCTTTGTTCATGTTATTTGCGTATCTGCACACTCTGTCTATAAAGGGGTGGGTGCGTACCCCTGTGAAAGTCAAAAAGGCGCAAGTTTATTCTAAAAAACTCACTTTGGGTTAATTCTAGATGTTTCTAGAAGGAATTTTGATGTGGATTGTTCGCTCCAAGGTGGTTCATTCATCCCAAAAGAGAAGGAGCTAATCCCTTGATAGGAGGAGCTATCCCTTTGAAGGAGGGCTTTATCCCTTTGAAGGAGGACCTAGTAACTTCCCTCCATTGCACTATAAATTAAGGCATTGGGTTAGTTGCTGGAGGGGTTAGAAGCTGAACATTTTTATGGGTAAATGCTGGTGGAATTGGGACTTCCTGGTTAAGCTTGAGAGGAGAGATCACATACCTTTTGGCTTCATTGGGAAGTGAGTGAAACTTGTCAAAGTAGAGGAGACTTCTTGTTGGACCCTGGGAGGAGCTTGTACATCATCAAGGCACAGGTTGTAAAGTTCTTCTTTGATTTGAATTAATACAATCAGATTCATTTTTCTCAACAAATTGTCTTATGTGGTTTGTTTCATAAATTCCTCGATCATTATGATGGATATTCTTTATGACATTGGTTTTTCAGGTGCTATCTAATTTGTTTGCTTGTTCGTGTTTGCAAACTTGCTACAAGGGAGCTCATTTGGAGTAAAGAAGCGAGGCTTCCACAAACTTGCATTGGACCCAAGGTAGGCCTAAAACACTTGTTTGCCTTTGTTTTTAATTGCATATTTAGAGAAAGATAGTTTTTGATTGGTTTGCTTGTCACTAGATATCTTTAGATACTAGGTAGGTCGATCTTGTCCGCAACCTCGACTCATTCCATGTGACAAAATGGTGACTCTGCTTGGGAATTGATTGTTTTCCTTGTTTTGACTTTGACCTGAGAAATTGTGCTTTTGTTTATGTTTTTGGCTTGTTGTGTGTGGAATTGGGTGGATTTAGTAGATCTAGGATTATTTTTGGTTTCGTTAACTTTAGGAGAAGCCCGCACCCTATGCCTGTAAAATAGTGCGTACTTATACACATGTTTGCTGTGCAATCAGAGCGTGCATGCACTTGTGTGAACTGTGGGCCTGCGGACCCTGCTAAAATTTTGAAAAACTTAAGATTTGCTCTTTCAGTCAGTTTAGTATTTGTTTAGATGTTGTTATCCCCTACCCAGACCTACATGTGACTTGTTAAGGAATTTCCTTGGTTTAATTCCATTGGTGTTAGGGTTTTAGGTGAAATTCCTAGAAGTTTTGGTTGCCAGTCTTGATTTTCATTTTGGTCGTGTAGTAGCTCAGAGCTTAGAAGTTGTAGAAGCCTCAGATCACCTTGGTTTTTACTGCCCTTCTTATGAGTCTGACCATTTGCAAAATCTACCTTTGTTGAGGAATCCATCTTGTGTTTTCTCTTTGCGAAACTTCAAAAAAGCTTGTGTTAAAAGTTTGGATTTCATTTTTACAAAAGAAAACAAAAATTGCTTGTTTTTTGATTGATTTGTGATTCTGGACAAGTTAGTCCTTGGTTTGCTTATCGCCAAGTAAAACATCCTTGAAAAAGACATCTTGTAAGATTTTACTTCAAATGGTTTTTTATAGTTTATAGATCTCAAGATTTGCTTTATCCATAGTTTTGAGTGTGTTATAAAAAAAAAAAAAATCTCTTTTGAAAAAGTTTGTTTTTGTAGTCTTTGAACGTTTGAAAGAAAAGGGAAATTCTTGTGAGTATAACTAGTTGTCTCGTTTTGAGTGCATTGGAAAAGACAAAAACTCTTCTTCTAATTTGTTTGTTAAGAAAGATTTGTGTTTACAAGCATTTGCATTCTCAAACTCTTTCCTAGCTAGAAGTTCATTGAAGGGAAAAGATTGCTTAATCATCTTAAGTGCATTTTTTTTTTAGTGATTTCGAGTCGAGTCTTCACACCACGAGTTTCATCTCCGCACCTCTTGACTTAATCAAAAACCAATAAAAATGACGCTTAAAGTAAAATCAATCTAGTAATTTTTTATTTCTAGGGCTCTATTACACCAACATAGCTTAGGCTAGTGTCTTGGAGTAGGGAGTAATTAACTCTCCAAGACAGTAAAACAAACAAGTAGTTGTATCTTGCGATAGGAGAGAAATCCAATTGTTGCATCTATGCTGTGGGAAAGCTCCTCTTAAAGGAGAAGCACGAGATCGTGTCCGAACCAGTGTGGGAATCAATCCTTCCTCATTGGAAACGGCGCCATATATTCACGTATTACAAACGGTAAACCTCGGATTAACCATTGTCGAGGAGCCTGGGGTCACTTGTTGGTAAACCTCGGATTATGACGAGGAGCTTTCAAGGGGATTGAGCTTGCTACTCTACCCTTGCCTGCGTATCGGATCGTAGACTGTTCCCCCAGGTATATTTGTTTCTGTTGGTAACCATAGTGGCCATATTCTATAGGATTCTTCCTAAGGTGACGGTGGTGGGAAGATCCCACTGTACCTGAGCAGACGTCGGCTAGACTCACTTGGATTTTCTGGGGGGTTCTCTTCACTTGAGACGGTTTAGTGGAGAAACTTGTGCCAGTCTATTCATTAAGCAGGTTGCCGGGGTAACTGTTCCAACCATTATTTCTGTATTGAACTCTGTGACATTGGATTTCATCACCAACTAGTGTTTTTAGTACGGAAAGTTATTGTTTGCGTGTGGTTTGATCTCCTAGATTCTTTAGGCGTGTGATTCAATTTGTTTGGTTCTTTAGAGGCTTTAGGTGGTTTTCATTGAGATTTTACTTTGTTTTCGTGTGAAGTAGTTAAAATATTTAACCGTGGCTGAATTACCGAGGAAGTCCCGTAAACTTCAGGGCCAACCTCCTGAGTTTTCACCGAGCCAGCCTAAAGGGCTACGGGCCCTGGTAACTCCTAGAGACAGTAGAGTTGGGTCACCTGAAGAAGGAGAGTCTTCTTTGGTGGTACATCCTGATTTTCAAGCTTTAGTAGCAGATTATAGTACACAGTCTGTTTCTGTTTCCGAAGTTACTAGTAATATTTCATCTACTAGTGATATAGGTGAAGAACCTGAGATATCTGAATCCGAATCTGAAATTGCTGCTACTCCAACATCAGGGTTTGCCTCTCCAGCTTCCAGTGGTCCTAGTTCACCTAGGGTAGAAAGAATAATTACCAAAAATCTGCCTTCTGGACTAATAGCTATTGAAGAACTTTCTATTCCGGAAAAAGAAGAAGGCATCCCTATCCCTGAAGATCGACCTGTTATAGAACTTAGGGAGCGTGAATCAATCTTTTACAATCCACCTAGGAGCAGTGTTTGGTATCTTTCATTGACTAATTTTTTGGAAAACCCGGGACTAAGTTTTTCACCACCTCGTATTTCTTATCACCCAACACCTAGAGGTTACTATCCTCCGTTAAATATGTCAAGGTAGTCATCCATGTTTTCTCAATCTCCAGAAGCCTTTTTGTACGGCAGTCCTTCCGTTCCCGCTGGGTATCAGCCACTTTCTGGTACTTTTTCGGGAGCATCTCCTCAACCTATTGAACAAGGGTTATTAACTGGAAATAATGGTACTAAGTCGTTGAGTGTAGAAGATATTCTCATGATGTCGGGTACTATTCCCAATCCTCAATCTCAAGGTGGCCAGTCACCGCCTGGAGGGCAGCCTCAAAATCCTAAAGTATCGCTTGGGGGGCAACCTCAAGGTACCCAGTTTGTGCCTGGGGGGCAACCTCAAGGTACCTAGTTTGCGCCTGGGGGGCAACCTCAAGGACAGTACATACCTACGGGACAGTACGTTCCTCAAGGTCCACCCCAGACTCAATATGTACCTCAAGGTCAACCACAGACTCAATATGTACCTCAAGGTCAACCCCACTATCAATATGTACCTCAAGGTCAACCGCAATATCAGTACATGCCTCAGGGTTATGAACCCCAAGGTCAGTACCCAACCCAAGGTTACCAACCACCTTCCGGTTAATCATATGTTCAAGGATCTGGAAATGTATTGTTGAATTATCAACCCTACCCTCAACCCGGTTATGGTCTTCAGTATTCTCAACCTGTTATGGGTTTGTACCCCAGAATGAACTTAGTGTGGGATCCATCTCAATCCCAACAGGTCTTGCAACCGAATGTGCAGTTGTCATCTCAAACTGGACAACCCTTGGTTTCTGGTTCACCCCAGCAAACTATCCATTCTACTATTCAAACTTCTGCACCTTCTGTAGTTTCTTAGCCTGGGCCTAGTACGCCTCATACTCCACCTCAAACGGCTTCTGCAACTACCGCAACATCTATCTCATCTACCCCACCTACTTCTAGAGTATCGATAGCTTCGGTTACTACTGTTCCTGTATCTACTCCTCAGACATCTTTACCTCATTCTGGACCCACAGTCCACACTTCGGTTCAGATGCCTGTAGGACAACCTGGTTTAAGTACGGTTGCCACAAGTCAACCTCAATTTATTCAACAACCATACCAGGGACAATAGCAATTCGGTCCTGTTGTGCAGCAACCAGTCTATTAGTATCAACCGTACCCTGGGTAGACATATCAACAACCTCAACAACCCGAGTATGGTCCGGTTAATCCTGGTTTTCTAGGAGGATATAATATCCCAAATGCAATTCCAATTCCTAGTTATCCTGGATATCCTCCTCCTGGGGCTGGTTTGACGACCCAGAGTTTTAGGGACCCTAATCGTCAGTTACTATTTATCGCAACTTTGGACTTGCCTGACTTGTCGCGCCTTATGAACGATCCAATTAACTATCTCCCGTTTTGGCCGCCAATGTCGAATAAGTTTCCTAGTGATATTCCTAAGTTTGAAGGTAACCTACGAGAGGACCCGTCGAACCATGTGATGACTTATCACCTCTGGTGTGCGTCTAATTCCATTTCAGATGATTCAATCCGCTTAAGACTTTTCTAACGCACTCTGATTGGTCTTACGGCCAAGTGGTACATTGAGTTACCGCGAGCCACTTTTTATAATTTTAGTCAGTTAGCTACTTCGTTTATAACTCATTTTCAGTTGCCAGTCAGGTATGACAATGGCACGGAATTATTAACTTCGTTAAAGCATTCAATGTCCACTTACATTTAGATCACATTCATGAATGGAGACGTCAACGATGTTTAGTGAAAGTTTTTATCCCAGATTAGATCTTAGCTGAATGGTTTGTAAAATCTTTACTGCCCAAGATCACTAAGGATGTAGCTAAAGCCGAAGTCGTTACTGAGGAGCAAGTAATTGCTCAAGCACAATAGCTTGACTTAGTTTATACTCAGTCAGGTACGTTACACGAGAAAATCCTCGATCTTCCCAAGCAAAATCAAATCATTGCAGCTCCTTCAAGGTCTCATGCCGCTGATGGTATGATTGGTATGGTTAATACCAAAAGTAAGAAGAAATCTTCCAAGAATTCTTCTCCTATCATAACCTTGCCAAATTCCTCAATAGGAGATTCTTCTGCGGAACTTTCCGCTGATATTCATGCTGTATAGTCATCTACAGCTAAATCAAAATCCGGTGGTAAGAAGAAAGGGAAGAAGAAAAATAAAACAGATAAAAATTCAAAAGAGAAACTAGAAAAAGCAGAATCAATTGATGAGAAATGCAAACCTCATTATCCTTGTCTCATTTGTGATGAAGAGCATTTTACAAGAGACTACCCTCATCGTACAGAGGTTGCGAAAATTCTCAAAGGTTCCCAAACTCCTGTTATTTTGAAGGATCCTTTTTCAAATCAAGACAGTAAGATGATAGGTTCTTCCTCAAATGCCAACGAAGAACCCATAATGATGATGTCCCATGTTAGGATTGTGACTCAATCGCAAGATTATGGAAGTAAAAGTCTTGTTGATGGTAAAGAAGCAAAATTTTCTCATTCTAATCCATCAACCTCAGCTCCCTGTTCCGATCCACTACAAATCGAGAAACCTAATCCAGACTTAGTAATAAAACCGCCCGCCAAGGGTATACTTTGAAAGTCGGCTTTCAATCCACATGCGAGAGTGGATCAGAACTATAACATTGTTGAAGATTTAGTTGTGTCACCTTCAGCAATGTTGGCTTTGGAAGTGCTGCAATCCTGTCCAGCACAACGTAAATTAATTTTGTCGGCTATAGGAGCTGTTGACGTTCAGGACTCGAACCTTATAATTTTCAATCTAGAAAATAGTGCACCACGCTTACCTCATCAAATGGCTGTCCAGATTCCAGTGATATTCAAAAACAGACCTGTTCATTGGACTGTGATTGTTGAGGGAGCTTCAATGTGTATTATGTCAATACAGTGTTGGAGATCGCTTGGTTCTCCTTCGTTAAATCAATCCCCGATGATTCTAAAGGCCTTTGATGGCCGTGGGTTTCATCCTTTTGGCATTCTATAGGATTTACCTATAGGGGTTGAAGGTAAAACCATTAATCTAGATGTGGAGGTGGTTGATGCCCCTCTAGATTACAACCTTCTCTTAGGTCGTAGTTGGTCTTACGGTATGACAACTGTCGTTTCATTGGTCTTTTGACTTATAAAGTTCCCTCATAATGGAAAGATCATAACCTTAGACCAGCTGTCTTACTTTTCATCCGACCCAGCCTCTACTGAAAGCATTCAGCATGTTGGTAAAATGACTATCCTGTATAAGGATGTTGGAGTAGGACTAGTTAAAGATGCCAATTTACTGGGAACTTTTCCTTTTCCTCCTATCAGCGCATCATCTTCTATTGCAACCATTCATATGATTTTGTCAGACACCATTGTTTATGATGATCCTTGGATCGTACCTTCTAAATCTGAGATTAACTCATTTGGTGATCTTATGCCTTTGAGTCCATATGAAATTGCGTATCAGATCGTGCAGTCGTTCTCTGGCACATCTTCAACCAAAATTGACTTAATGAATGTGGTCCATGAGGAATCACTTTCAACATCAAACTCGGATTCAATAACGTTTTCTGAACTTGTTCACACAGATGAGAAAATTTGTGAAATCCTATGGGTCGATGATTTACCATTGGAAGATCTTCATCATAGATCTTCATTTTTACCTGAGGGAGATCATTTTGAAAATGATTTTTCATCAATTTTTACAACTGAATATGTCAAGGAAGCTCAGAATCCAATGAAACATCCTGATTTAGAGTTAAATTTGGGAAATATTTCTCGAACTATTCCTCTTGACATTTCGGTTAAGCCTGGAATTGTTGAAAACGTTCATATAGGTGCCTCTTGTACAGAAGATGAAATTCAAACATATAAGGCCCTATTTAAAGAATTTTGCGACGTGTTTGCCTGGTCATATGAGGAAATGCCAGGAATTGACCCCGCAATTGTTATTCATGAAATCAAAACTTACTTGGATGCTAAACCCGTCCGGCAATGTTTGCGTCAGATCCACCCAAGAAATGCTGCTGCAATTAAAGCAGAAGTTGAAAAATTACTCAAAGCAGGTTTCATTTATCCGATCTCGTTAATGGATTGGGTATCGAATATTGTTCCTGTTAACAAAAAGCAAGGGACAATAAGAATATGTATCGATTATAGGGACATTAATCGAGCCTGTCCAAAGGACAATTACCCAACTCCCTATATAGATCAAATCATCGATGATTGTGCCAGCAGTGAAATATTCTCCTTCATGGATGGTTTTTCTGGATACAATCAAATCAATATTCTACCTGCTGATCAACCAAAAATGTCTTTCATTTGTCCATGGGGGACATTTTCTTATTGCAAATTACCTTTTGGGCTTAAGAACGTCGGGGCAACTTTTCAATGGGCCATGTCTTATGCTTTTCATGATATCAAACACATTGTGCAACCCTATCTCGATGACTTGCCTACTCATTCATTACATCGAGCTGATCATCTCATTCATTTACAAGCAATATTTATGAGGTGTAGGCATTATCGGATTAGGTTGAATCCCCACAAGTGTGTTTTCCGTATTGAAACTGGTCAGTTACTGGGGTTTCTTGTTTCGAAAGCTGGCATTCGCGTCGATCCCTCGAAGGTTGAAGCCATTATCAAATTTCCTCCTCCTTCGAGTCTTCGCCAACTCCAAAGTTTGGAAGGGAAAGCAAACATTTTACGTCGATTCATCCCTAACTATGCTGAGATCACAAAGGGTTTTACCCGGTTGTTGAAACAGAATACTCCATTCTTTTGGGATGAGATAGCTGAGAAATCTTTTGATGCACTAAAACATGCATTGACCCATGCACCGTTATTGCATCCTCCCAACTACAACCAAGACTACTTCTTGTATCTCGTCACCTCCCATTCTACCATTGGAATGGTGTTAGTTCAGGAAGATGAATTCGGTACTGAACATGTGATATATTACCTTAGTCAAACTTTAAATCCAACTGAGCTAAAATACTCACATGTGGAGAAATTGGCATTGGCAGCCGTTCAAGTTGTCCAACATTTTCATCATTACATTTTACTACGTAAAACTACAGTCATTTCTGATTGCAACCTTATGATATATATTTTGACTAAGCAATTGCTAGGGGGCAAGTACTCCAAATGGATTGTGATCCTGCAAGAGTTCGACTTGGAATTTGAAAAGTCTAAGTCAAAAAAAACTTTATTTTTTGCGGAGTTAATGTGTGACTTCTCGCGTGCTGACATAGAAGTTGTGGCAGAGGAGCCCATTGCAGAAAAATCCTTGTTTCTAATCAACACTTTAATCCATGGTATGGGGATATCATCATCTATCTCCAAACCCAATCCTTTCGGCCAGAAATTTCACGGTCAGAACGTCGAAAAATACGATTCCAGTCCCAACAATTCCAAATTATTGGAGATACTCTTTATCGTCATGGGGCAGACTCTGTTTTTCAACACTATTTAACTCATGAGGAAGCTGAAAGGGTCCTAAATGACTGTCACTCTAGACCGTGTGGTGGTCATATATCTGGGTATGCCATAGCCCAAAAGATATTGCGCGTTGGCTACTTCTGGCTGTCTATGTTTAAAGATTGTATTAACGCGGTCCGAAAATGCCACAACTGCCAAATTTTTGATCGAAAGATGTGCGCTCCACCTGCTCCTCTCCACCCTACAATTGTTGTTGGTCCCTTTTCCAAATGGGTTATCGATTTTATTACATGTAACCCTCACTTGGCCGGGGGGCATGCGTATATTATCCTTGCGGTAGATTATTTTACCAAGTGGGCCGAGGTGATGCCTACATTTGAGGTAGACGGCAAAACAGCTGTGATTTTCGTGTTCAATCATATAATTGCTAGGTTTGGTGTTCCACAAGTGATTATCATTGATCATGGGCATCATTTTCGAAACATTATGATGACTGAACTTACAAGCCAGCTTGGCTTGCGTCACAATAGTTCAAATCCTTATTACCCACAAGCTAATGGTCTGGTTGAAGCCATCAACAAAGTTCTAGTCATCATGATCTGACGAATCATTGGGATTCATCGGTCGAATTGGCATAACATGCTATTTTCAGTGCTTTGGGCATATCGAACCTCAGTAAAAATGTCAACAGGGTTCACTCCTTTCCAACTAGTTTATGGTCTGGAAGCTGTGTTACCCATTGAGTGCGAAATCCCGTCATTGCGAATGGCCATTGAGTTACTTCCAGCCACTTCCAACGAGGAAAGATGTTTGTTATACTTGGCTTAGCTAGATGAGAATTGACATGATGCTACATTAGCGATTGAAACTCATGCAAAATGTATTAAAGCTCAGTATGATCGAAATGTGACCCCTCGAAATTTTTCGGAAGGAGATCTAGTCTTATTGTACGATCAGGAAAATGATAAATTAGGCACTGGAAAATTCGTGCCTATGTGGCATGGTCCCTATGTTGTCAAGTGAAAGCTAGCAAAAGGGGCCTATGAATTGGTAGACTTTGACGGGGTCTCTTTAGGTAAACCCAGAAATGGTCTTTACCTGAAAAGGTATTATGCTTAAGGATGGGTGTGGAGATTTTTAGTTTAGGATAGTTTTCTTTCTAGCTGGTGTGTTTTAGATTAAAAAGTGTGCTTAGCTTAGAGAGTGTTTTTCGTCATTATTCCTGCTTATCTTGGTTTTACTCTTGATATTGCAGATGTCGACGCCTCTCCAAACATATATTGGTTTCGCTGATGGTGCTTGTCGTAGTACACGGAATATTTCTTCCGCAGTTTGGGTTATTTATTCGCCCTATGACGAGTTGGTATCTATGCACGGGGTAAGCCTCGGTCAAACAACGAACAACATTGCAGAGTATAGTGCAGTGATTGAGTTATTATCTGAATCTATTTCATTTGGGATTTGGAGTTTGATAGTGAGGTTAGATTCTGAACTCGTTGTATTATAGCTTAATAGAGTATATGCCATTAGAGATCCAGTGTTATTGAGATTATTTTTGAAAGTGCATCTCTTGGAACATGAATTTGACTATATTGAATATCAGCATATTCCAAGATCTTTAAATACATTAGCATATGCAATTGCTTCTCAAATGTTAAGTACACATTTGCAATAATCATATAAGTAAATTTAAAAACATTCCCTAACATTTTTAACAAGATAAGCTGGTAATAGTGATATAGTATAATATAGGAGTGTGTCAAAATATACATCATCCTCGATCATAGGTTGAAAAACACCTTATGATCGGCAAAAATGATAAGTACAAAAAGAAAAATGTCATATGTGTCTACAATAAGCGATCATCCCATCACTGGTGATGATCTCAATATGAAACCACTGCACAGGCCACCTTACAAAGGAACCTCCTAAAAGGTCCTGGGACTCCAATCACATAGTGCTGAAGTCGATGAGGAATGTCATCTACGCTGGTCTCCGGAATCTATCCTGGCAAGCACTCTAGATGGCTCTCCAACTCGGCCAAAGTCTCTACTGACTCGTCCTGTGGGCCTAGTGCCGCTGCAGCTGGTTGTTTCCTCTCGTAAGGCTAGAGAGTGGCTAATCGTCGTGGGCCTACATCTGCATTTGAAACTTTTACTATCATTTTAGGGACGAGATAAAAGCAAAAAAAATTAAATTAGAAAAATGTTGAAAATGATTTTACCTGAGTCATCCCATTGCTCTCCTGGTGGAAGAGCCATGTTTGGGTCACCGCGAAAATCTACCCCAGCATAAGGAAAGTCCTAAATAGCAAAACATAGTTCTCCAACCATTGGAAATACTCAGGTTTGAATCGCCTCTGTCCCCTCATCAGGATGACAGGCCATAACTGCAACCCATAACATCAGTTTGGGCTCTCGAGGAAGCCCAGCTCCAACAGTGAGGTGCTGTGGGATCAACATCGAAACCCTCTCCAGACCAAAGCTCACAACTAAAGCACCATATCCAAAGGTCTTCAGTTGTCCGTTCTTGGCCCTGGTCAGTTGGCCTTTTACATTAGCAAACACAACATCTCACCAGTTGAAAATGGTGCCTCGAAAGCAGTCAACTACCATCCGCATCTGGGATCTAGTGGCTATATGTAGTGCTGCACTCCTGCAGAGTCTGGTAACTATAAACGCAATCACCATGAGTTTAGGACGGGATGTGGTCTTGATATCTATCCCTTTGTCTCTGTTCTGAACATTGCAGTACTCTAGCCGGAGGCTATCGACAGACTGGCCACCTGCCCTAGCCCCGAATAGAGTCAAATGTTCACCTCTCTTAGGCAAACCAGTCAAAAAGTATATGTCTGCCGACTCTATTTTGAGCTGGTGACCACCAATGAAGAAGCATTGGTCCTGTATGCTCCATCTATCCACCAGCCACTACAGAAAGTCCACCTAGGCCCTCATGCCAGATATGGCCCAGGATTTGTACAAGACACATGCCTTCAATGCATCAATCAAAGGTTGATGATTCATCGTAGAAAGATCTACATCCTCATGCTCCCGTTCTTGCCAATCAAGCATGATGTTTATCCTACATCCAGTAAAAAGGCAAATTAGAATATACAAAATTGAAATTTTTGGATAATTTTTGAGTTCATTAGGTTTTAAAAACCTTTGCGCGGGGTACGCACCCTCTGGTTAGAGACAGTGCGTGGGCCCGCACCTTGCTTTCATGGCAGGTGCGTACCCCCGACTTTTCTCCCACTGCGAAAAAGTCGGGGTACGCGAGTCCCCTGTGGTAAACCCGCGGGCCCCCGCACGCGGGTTTTTAAACCTAAAACCTCCTAAAAAATAAAATGAACCCCTAAAAAACAATTTAAAACGGATGGAAATGAAGAGCGGGATGATGTGGATTACCTGGAGGAGACGGCATTCGATTCCGACGGACGGATTTTTTGCAATCTTCACGGGAAGTTTCTGACCAAAAGCCCTTTTTTCTCACCCAAATCTCAAACGGTAAAAATGAATTGATGAAGGCCCTTTTTATAAGTTTTTTGAATAAATAAATTCCAAATTTGTTTATGTTTCACTTTGAAAACGTATTTTTTGAAACATTTTTATCCATTTTAAATAGGTATGAGTAATGTTTGAGTTTTTGTTCAGGATAATGGATTTTTCAAGCGAAATTGATCATTTTCGACGAAAAAACATTAGAGTCACCTTTAAGCTCTTTTCTGACTCCTAAAACATGAACAGATTGCTGAGTTTTTCTTTTTGATCTCGTTAAAACGGAACTAAAAAGACGGTCCTCTTATAGCCCTTTTCTGACCGTAAAAACATGAAAAGATTGCCGGATTTTTGTCGTTTCAAATTTGATATTGGTCATAAAATGACGTGTCATTAATCGTTTTTTTACTTTTTTGGATCAGAGGCACTAATTACGAAAAGTACTCCTTGGTCGTAAAGATCAAGCGGTTCTATCAAGTATTATTTTATAAAGTTGTATCATCCGGATTGTCCACAGTCTCTTGTTCATTGAGTCGATGTTTCAAACCCCAAAGGGGGTCCATCATC
>APFE030461316.1:0-66679 GCA_000404065.3 Pinus taeda | reverse complement strand
ACTTAATGTTTTTGAGTTTATCCTTGAGCGCCAACTTCCTCTGGTCGCTCTTGCTTTGGAATAAATCTGTCAATGCTTTCCACATCAAGTATGGAGAAGCCTTTCCATGCAGGCTGGATACAATGTGATCCTTCACGCCCTCCAACATAATCCTTTGACACTTTGTTGTCTTCTTTTGCCAAGCCTCAACTTAAGCAGCATTAGTAGGCTTTGGGACTTCAGCATCTATGAACTCCTTCAACCCATTGTCATCTAACACCATCGCCATCCTGTCTTTCCATGCAATATAATTCGAGTTTCCTTCAAGGGCATACTCCAATCGCAATCTGTTGAAAGACATTTCAACTTCGACACCAAGAAAACACTGCTGCAAATTCAAATTCCACTAGCTCAAAACTCAACCGCTTCTGATATAAAATTCATGAGAACAAATTCTTTCTTGTATACAGATTGACTGTATGGGAATTTATTGGATATCTCACCTTCCAAAAGAAGGATGAATCCAGAGGCTACCTGGCCCGGTTACAGACTCTGCTTGAAGAAATAAAATGTAATCACTTTCTAAATAATAGATCTGATGATCGACTTCACTCTGATACCTTGTTTAAATTTGAATAATATAACACTTATTCACAGAGAATAGATCAGATCCAAGTTCGAATTCCCTTTGCTTGTACTGTGCAATCCTCATTGGCAATCTCAATCAATGATTGTGTAAATCTCATGCACAGCTATAGTCACAACTGATAGCAGTCTCACCCTTTCACCCACCTCTAACACTTGTCTCCATTGAACTATCCATGCACTGAGTTAACTGGTGTATTCTTTAGTTGATTTATGAGTTAATAATTAGTGAATTAATTAATAATTAATTCACATCACTCATCACTAGTGTATTTGTCAGTTAGACTAAATACAACTAGTTCAAATAAGTCAAACTGAACACAACTCCATCAACTCCTCAATCAACTCCACCAAACTCAATCACTTGAGTTCTAACTAAAGTCCATCATGCAATAGCTCAACTAACCCATAGGAAAAGAGTATTTCCTTTTGGCAGTTGCATGTGCCACATCTGTAGCTCGAATTGAAGTGCTGCAAGAGGATAAGATAATGTTTATAGTCCAAATATTATTAAGAGCTAATAATATTCGACTGTTATATTTTTTAACTGGCAGTCTAAAAATAGACTCCACCCATATGTCTACAAATATAGGTCCATATATTTTTACCAACATGACCAATCATCCATAAATAGCATCTTGCAACTCATAGACCATGATCCATATGTCTAAAAATAGACATAGTCTAAAAATAGACTTTGCGCCAAAAATAGCCTGTGGGCCCACTTAGTGAAGGCGAATTCTTTTCACTAAGCTCCATCATCTTGTTGCATTTTCAACAACTCGAAATGCATATAAGATGCATTTAATAATCCCTTTGGATGCACAACATAAGATTTCCCTTTGAAAAAACCTGACTTCAATTTTTTTCGAAAAACACAAGAATATACAAGAAATCAATGGCTGGACCTAAAATATTATATGCCCAGATCTATAATCATGGGCGGGTCTGAGTGATAGCGATGTGCCTTATTTATAGGCCCCGGATGCTACCAATTGTGATAAGCGATGGGGTTCCAGACCCAAAACATATATATCATGTTTAATAAAGCCATTGGGTCCAGTAAACAATGGTGGGCTATATATATAAGCATTGGACCTGGCCGATAGCGATATGCGATATAGCTCTAAACCCGATATATATATGTAATATGGTTGATAATGTCATCGACTCTGGAGTATAGTGGTGCCCCTTATATATATAAGCCCCAAACCTCACCGATAGCGAGATGCGATATCGCTCTAGACCCGATATATATAAAATATGGTTAATAATGTCGACAGGTCCTGAGAAGAGTAGTGCGCAGTGTTGATTGCGATAGGAAAAAAGGGGGTGATTTATGCATATTTGCGAAGCGTTTCCCTTGTAAAGGGTTATAATGGGAATGAGGTGTGGTAGAAGGTTTTTGAGGGTTGGAAAGATCCCGATGGAGGAAATGAATGGGGAGTTAGGAAGTGTCATGAATGAACCATGTAGTAAAGGTTTATTCAAGGGGCTTAGCCATTAGGCATTGAAAATTTGACTCAGCAACGAGTTAAAGTCTCTAGGATAAAACAGATCATTCGGAGAGGTGAAAGATCAACTTTAGGGAACCCATTCAAAATTTCTACCAAGGTAGGTTTTGATAGGGTGGTGGTTGTGGCCACAATAGGGTGTCTAGGGCAGTATATATGTACGTAGTCTTCTACTGAAAGACTACTTCTTGTCTTTCCAGTCAAATGCATGAGCTCCCTTCTTCAGGAGAGACCTATAATAAAGTAGATGTCTTCCAACTCAATCCGTAGAGGCATCTAGTCTATCATGAAGTCATCATCCTTTGCACTCTAGTAGTGAATCAGTGGTTCGAGTAAGTGCATGTTGGCTTTCATGTTTGGCATTTTGAAGAATTTCAATAAGCCACAGCCTCTCAGAGCATCTAGTGCATTTTGGTCATTTATTACCTCATTTTCAATTGCAGTATGCTCTCTTCTCTCCATGTGATGGTCATCTTGCAAAAAATTTAAGTTTCAACCATTAGTTTTTATGTTTAAACTTTAACTCGCGTACATGTGGGTTCCCTTTACACACAGTCATGTGTACGGCCATCGTATACAGGGTTGATCACATCCAACTCACGTGTACGCAGAGTTGGTTTTTTGGGCATAAATTCCCACGGTCAAAAGTTTAAGAAAACTTATAAAAACTATCACAAAACATTACAAGCATGATTTGAGGGTTACCTGATAACTTTAGTGCCATTTGAACCATCCAATTGTTTAGAGGAAAGCTTGCTCCTTTTTTCTCAATAGCTCTTTGCTCCAAAGAGAAATGATAAAACTGTGAGTCCAAAAGTCATTATATAACTTTGAAATTGAAAAATATTTTTTCAAAAATGGATTTTTGTCTCATGGATTTTTTGGCCTATGGGCTTGGACTATCGAGAACGGGTTGTTGTTTCAGGATATTTTGGAGACCTTCTTTGAGATGTCATTTTGGTCCCATGACTGCTGACCCGTCATGGTAGGTATCACTCACTCATTGGCATTTAGGTTAGGGAAAACCATTTTTCTGTTGCATCTTGCATTCTAGCCTCCATTCAGTGATATGTTAACCATAGGGTTGACCCCATCATATCTTGGTTAGAAAATCATTTTCACTCACCGATTTTGAAATCATGATACAATGGTAGAGCCATCCTTTACATGGGCATCTTAGTTAGAACCTTGCTGACATTGGTTGCCCATGCTACTATATTGAATAGGCTCGGGAGTCCTCTTTAGTCTCGCCATGACTTATGCATTGAAGACACATTCTCTTTTCTTCCGCGCTGATTTATGGCCTTATACCCTAGAGGCTCCTTTGTGTTGAGTTGTACAGCTTTGCATTTTGACAATTTGCACCTTTTTGACCTTGAGCCAGCTTCACTTGGACCCATTTTTAAGCCACTTATTTGACCATGCCTTCTGCAAAATCAACCATGCAATCACTTAGCTTATACAACTTGACGCATCCTTTGAGTGTCCTTGACCAGTTTCACCTCCCTGCATTGAGCATAGGAATGTTCCCCTCTCAAGAACTAGATCATCTGCTTCTCTGACACTCGTTCTTTCCACTATACTATGGCATTATTTTATTCTTTTTCCAGCTTAAAGAAAAAGACAAAAAATTATATATTCCAAAAAGAGTGGGAATGGCACAAAATTTCCATATGTTGTTGATAGCTAGAGTTAGTCATGTTGCCCTTGAACAAATCACTCAAAAGAAAGTCTCTCCTCCATTTTGCACAGGATTTAGTTTGACTTAGGTATGCCTTAACCTTTTTGTTGAGTCAGTACTCCTCCAATTGGTTACCTCTTCCTATCATATGGAGAGTTTGCTCATGCCTCCTGCATGACGAACTTCTACAGATTTATCATATGCTGCCATATATTCATAATTGAGTCGTGCTTTTGTTCAATGGAAGTAAGCCTGAGTCGATCTCTCTACGGTGTCTCTTGATCTATTTTTCAGTTGTCCATCCTTGGTTATCAGTGCCATGTTTGTCCTCACATCAGTTATATTGGTCCTTTTCTCATGCCAGTTTGAGAAGGCCTCCATTGACTTCTTGCTGGCGGGTCTTGTCCTTATCGACGATGACATATTGCTCTGAGGGCAGACCTAGAGCTGCACCATGGCCCTATTTTCATTATTGATAGGTCACCTTGTGCTCAACATTGATCAGTATCATGGGTCTTTGACTGAGTGGTTTCCCTTGTGTTCAACATCATCTTTCATTATCACACATTGGGATTCATGCAGTGCCTTGGTTTCCATTTGACCCTATTGGTGGATTCCTTGCCTCTGTGTTAGATTTCATTATTGGTTGGTTCAGAGGGTTTCTATCATGTGTTAGCTACATCTTGTGTACCCCAAAAACATGCTTCGATTGGGTTACTACATATTTTTCATCTGATTCCTTCCACATTATTAGCCTATGGGTTACACTCACACTAGATTGATGAAGAATGTCTTAATTCCTTCCTTCTAGTGGATCGTTTCCTATTGACTACAGCTCATTTTCTCTAGGACAAAGGTCTAGAGTCCATTTGGTAGTACCTTAGGGTTTGCAGTCATCAGTGGCAAATTCCTTCGTTATCGATAGTGGGAAACCATCATTGTCCCCTGATTGATAGATTCTTCCAAGTGTTCAATTTCATCTCATTTATTCGCACTTGTTAGATTGTACTGGGTACCTTGACTCTCATTTTCATTATCGGTGGGTAGTCTTGCATTTGTTAATGGTATACATCAATGACCTGTAATCAAATGATTTCTCATGTGGTCGACCTTAGATCATTTATTCCCATTGTGTAGAAATGTACCGTGGCAATCGGTGAAGACCTCGAGTTGCATTAACATGTTTTGGTTCACTCTTCAGTTGCTCCTGCTATTGCTAGTTGACACCATCCACTGTATATGTTGCAGTTCTTCACAACGACATCTTTTATGCTAGCATCCAAGTTGCGATGTAGTATCATTTTATTCCATCATGTTCATTTGGTACTATTGGGATCAATTTTTGACATCAGTGATCAACTTCATCCTTCAACATCATTGATCATCTTCTTATATGTGATATTCAGACATGTACTTTTTCAATCACGATTACATGATCCATTATGTACTTTCGGTTCTTTATACTTGTATACATATTGGATCCACTTGTATTTGATATGAAGACATGCTTTACCTTCTCTGAGCATGGGTATGCTTGCCTCAGACGACATTTTCTTCTAATCTCTTTTGATGGCTTGGTAGGCTGAATTTTGGTGAAGTCCTTCTCAGTCTCGACAAGATTCTTTCCATACACTTAATACATTTTGGCCATCATGTACCCCTTCTGACCTCATATATTATGGGACATCTATTATAGCACCATTTACCACCCTTGTTATTTGTAATACTTGGTTTATGGCCTAGGGCAACCCCTCCTTCCAGACTTAGTCCAAATATATTAAAAACAATGTTTTATTCATTGTACACTACCTTGCCTTGAGCTAAAAGCATGTACACGTATGTTAGTCAATACCAAACCCACGTATATGTGTTAAAACACTTAAAAAAATAAATTTCCTTAATTATGGCTGGATTTCACGGGTTTTACCTATTGATTACCTCCTATTTCCCATGGCCCAACTGTTTCCCAACTAAAAAAGTAATTGGGAGAAGTGTAAATAGACTTCTATGGGAAGGCCTAAAGGAGGAGAAGAGATAGAGTTATTATACTGAGATTATCCCTCACTGAGTCTAATGAATCCCTATGCCTCATGCACTTCCCCAAGATTTAGGAAGCCCTTGTTTCCTTGATTATAGATATTCTCCTTCTTGCTTGAGATATCATGGTGTTGGTTATGGAAGAAGATTATTGAAGGTTGGGATAAGACGAATCCAGAGGACGGTTCTGCTTGGAGCCATAAGAAGAAGACTCAGGTGAATTCTCTCCATGTTATTTATAGCTTACTGTAATAAAATAAATGTTTTCTTGTTTCTGAAATTAACTTTGTTTATGCATCAAGTTATGTTGTAATTCATATATGAATGTTGTTTTGATGTACAATCAATCATTTGTTTATATGATATAAAGTCAAATTTCATGAATATGCTTTACTTCTATACTGCTATGTATGTTCGAATTGAATGATTTTCAGGTTTGAATAACATCAAGAGTTGCAGAGGGTCTGAACCCTGCGGGACCTACACGAACGAAGGAAATCCAAGTATGGTCGCTCTTACGTAGTTTGGTTATATAATCATTTTTCCTGAGTTGTATGAGTGTTTCTTGTTTTAGTTTGCTCTTGCTCTTTTGGGGTTCTAACCCAAAGCCCTAGGGCACTTATTCCCGAAACACCACTGTGTCCTTAATTTCCTAAAGGGAGTGATTGTGGAAACAAATTTGAGAGTAGTTTCAAGGGTAAAGGGAGAAGGTGGATGTTAGATCCCTATTATACTAGTGTATTCCCTAATTATTATTTTCATTGTAGCCCCTTATTGTTATTGTTTTTCCCATGTCGTCCCCATATTGTTATTATTGTGCCCCGTAGAAGACCACTATTGTTATTTTTGTGCCCTTACATTATTATTGTTATGTTGGATTTGACTATATTGTGACCCCTTTGATGATCCTCAGTATTGTAGCAAGAATGTTGCAACTCCCAAGGCTACCAAATTCAATTATCAACCTAGGATTTGTGAAACCTTAAGAGGTATTGGCATTATATGTGCAACATAAAATGTGTCCTTCCTTTGTTGTCATGATGTAATGGAGTGCACGTATTGAAGTCAAATCCTAAATTGATTGTAGAAAACGAAATGTTTGAAATTAAAACTTAACCTATTGCAAGAAAGAAAGTACATGGAAAGAGACTAAAATCAAATGTTAAAACACACCATTTTCTAACTAACAGCTAAGAGGCTTTGCTTCAAAATAATGCTAAGTTAACATGTATGCAATCCTACAATTCTAAGCATGCAGATTCAAACCATCAAACCTTCTACTGTCGTGCATGTAAATGAATAAAATAAATTTGTTTTTATTTTTGTCTTTTTTTATGTGAGAGTGTGAAATCTAATCTCCTTCAGTGATGTGGCAAGTGGCTTGGAGATGATGGTGAATGGTCAGAAGTCTTGGGAGACAAGTAAGGATCCTTTTCTAGCTTCCTAGAGTCTTGTGCTCAATTCAACCCCAAAACAGGGTTTCCTACAAGATGCTTAGGATTTCCTACAATATGGCTTGAAAACCTGTAGGATCCCCTGAAAACCTACACGATACAACTGAGAGAAAAAGGATGGATGTTGAAGGTGATGGAAATCTTAGGGAAGGTGGTTGGTGGATGGAATGAGGCAAGGGACTTCCTAGGACCACTTCAGAAATCGAAACAAAAGTTGAGAGATGGATGGATTTGCTCAAAAAGCTTGGAGAAGTTTCCTTGTGAAATGATGAAATTGGTGAGGGTTTAGTGAAAGAAAGTGAGGACCATGGGTGGATGAAGTTGGGATGAGGTTGTTGACTATGAAATCTCTTTGTATTCGTGAAACACATGCACTGCATCAAACATTGACATTTACCAAAAAATCATGCAAATAAGAAGAATTTCAATTATCTAAGGAAAACATAATTTTATGAGCTAGTTGTCTACTTCATGCATGAGGAAAAATTTGTAGAATAAGATGAAACATTGATGAGATCTAATGTAAGACTAAAGATAGAAGAAATGGAAATCAAATCCTACTCTTGAAAACTATCAAAATTATTACCTAAGTGTGAAACAAGAGGGTTAAAATGGTCTTGATGGTATGGAGGTCAAGTAGAGGCCTAATCCCAACTTCAGTGATGATTTTTCTCAATTCAGGCTCAAAACAAGATTTCCTACAGGATGCTACAGTGATTTACTACAGGATGTACAAATTTATTATAATTCATTGAATGAACAAGAAAATCAAATCCAAATTGGATGAGACAATTTTTGTTATTAAATAGGATTTCTTAGGTCCCCATTCCAAGTGGAATAACTCAAAAATACCTTTGTTAACCCATGCTAAAAACATTACTAGTCGAAAATCTAGAAATTCGAGAACTAATGAGCTAGTAAATCTAAAAAATGCCAAACCAAATCAAGTGCAAATGCAATGGGGTAGTTTTTGTTATGAACTATAATTTTTTTTTGATCTAATTCAAGTGGAGCCAACTTGATTGAAGCTTGTTAGCATTCTCTAAAAATAGCAAAAATTTACTATTATTTGCTAAAGAGGAGGTCCAACAATCTAGATTTGGGAATAAGAAGACTAATCCAAGAAACTTAATGATTACTATGAACTTCTAAAGATTTTCCAAGGATGAAATAATTCTTTTGATCCTGCAAAATAACTTACATAAACCATTTAACTCAATCCTACAACAAGAAATCATTAATACTAAATGCAGAAATAGAAAGAAATTAAAAAAAAAAAGATGCATGTGAATAAGCAGTGAAAAGAAGGAAAGAAAATGATACAAAAGGGCTTTGAGGCTTCTACGATGGCTAAGCCCAAGGAAAAATAGAGACCTATGGAGGAGAACAAGATTTAGAAGATGAACATGACACCAATCTTCATTATTTTCATCAATAGAATTACATCCCTGCAAGAAAATACAATGGAGCTACAAAAATACAAGTTCTCTCCACAATAACACTAATGAAAATCTATCCCTGGAGGAAAATTCGACTTGGTACTTATAAAAAATGATTAAGAATCATTCCCTGTGAATGGAGGAAGTTTTCCCTGCCAAAATCCCTTGATTAGTGGATATGGTCCGTTGATTAGTGGATTTGGTCCCTTGATTAGTGGAACACATTCCTAGATTTTCTCAGCCATTGGAGTTCCACAATCTGTGCCATAATTCAATAGTATCTTACTGATTTATTATTTATTATTGATCCTCCTATAGTAGGGAACAAGTCCCTAAGTTATCTTGTCCTCCAAATCTTCATAATCTGCCCAATATTCTCATAATATTCCACAAAAATAAATAATATTAAGCAAAAATATCCAATTATTCATAAACCTTCCTAATGAATATATTAAAGTTAAAAATAATTCATCTAATGCATGTAGAAAGAGAGATTTAATGTGCTAAAGGATGGTCATAGGCCTTAATTTATGTTTAATTTAGATGCATGGGCCTTAATTTATGTCTAATTTAGAGGCCCATCACCCTTAGACTCCCATATATAGAAAGGAGATCTTGTCATTTGTATCATCCAAGAATTGTTCATTTGTGTAATGTAAAGGAGGTTTCCCCCTCAAAGAGGTTTATTTTGAAGTCATTTCTCTATCTTTTCTTCTATTTTGTGAGCTCGTTGCATAACAATTGGTATCACAGGCTTTGGATTCTAGGGTTTCGCTGCTTCAAACAAGTCATTGTGTAATTTTCACTATAACGTTTGTTCTACAATGTTTCAGAAGCTAAAATTAAAACCTATTTGAGCTACTATCTTGATGAATCTTCATTATGAATTACAGATCTTGTATCACTATATTTTCAGAGATATGATCCAAGGAAGTTAGGTTTTTTGCAGGCTCCCGAATTATATCTCAAACAGGTGACATAGAGAAAATAGTTATAACGTTCTCTCTGAGCATCATATTTAAATTTCATAAAATGGTACAAAAAGAGGATGCACTATAGTTTTGCGTGTATTGGTTTCAGGTCTGAAGGGCAAAACAATGAAACATGGGACTTCGTACAAGTTTTCTCTACTGAACCCATCTATAATCAGGTCATCGTAGGAGATTTGAAATAACTCTTTCTTGGAGACTCCAATATTGATCAAAATTGTGGGGTTGGAATGACGACTCAAAGGGCTAAAACAAGTCAAAATTTTAGACCTTGTAGATCTGCAATTATAGAGATACAATAGATTCAATATCGAGCTCCTAAAAAGCCAAAAAAGGTGTGTAGTCTTTTTAAATTTTTGCATAAGTTTTGTTTGAAAAACTAGTTTGAAGGAATTCAAAGGACACACTGAAGCATAATTATCATTAATTGATGCCCCAAAGAAATAAAATGGAAACACCTAGTAAGAAACCTGAAAGCTCTAGCATGGCACATGAAGAAGAGGAAGAAATGAAACATGATATATCAAAATTACGAGACCAAGTGCAACAAATTTCACTCTCACAAAAAGTAACAGAAGCTAAGATGGATGGTTTAAAGAAAGGCATGAAAACTAATATGGATGGTTTAAAGAAAGGTGTGGAAGCTAAGATGGATGGTGTGGAAGCTAAGATGAATGGTGTGGAATCTAAGATGGATGGCATGGAAGCTAAGATGGATGGTATAGAAGCAAAACTTAAAGGCAACATGGAAGATTTGAAGATAGATTGGAAAAAGTTGCTACAAGAAATGCTTACTAATGGTTAAAGGGTAGTAAAGGAAACTCATGATGAGAACAAAATAAATGTTAATCATAATTTCATAGATTCTAACATTAGATTGAATACACATGTTGGGAAGCGGATCCCCCCATAGCGCGTTTTTTGGGCTTAAAGCCGAGTTTTGGGTCAATGTAATGTAAAGACCTCGCAAATTGCGGGTGTAGAGCATGAGAGCCTAGGGTTGTCTACCCTAAAATATTGTAATCTAATATAGAATGTGTTGACCTGCCCATGGTCTATGGAGCATGGGAATGTATAAATAGAGTGAGGCTCTAAGTGTAGAAGTTAGTTTTAGTTATGATCTTAAGTGATATGGGTTTTTGAATAAGGAATTTTTTCTGAGTCTATAAGTCCGAGTCGTGGGTTGTAGTAGTAAGGAGAGGCTCTGCAGCTATGTGCACAGAGGCTTGGTAGAGTCCGCAGCTCTGTGCATGGACTCCTATAGCTGAGTGTGCAGGGTGGATTTGGGATTGTAACTGAACAAAAGTTTAATAAAATATAAGTTGATTCTAAGATATTGTAGATCTGTATGTTTATGCTTCTGTTATATTCTTATGCATCTCTTTACAGTTTATGATTGTGCGCACTTGTTATGAATGTTGAATGATTGATGAAAATATTGGGCCCACAAAATTAAGTTAAGATCTATAATAATAACACAGTAAGGATAAAGGATATAGACAGTACCTCTTTGCGCTCTATACAGAGCTACGCGAAGATCAGGAAGTTGCGAAGAGCAGCGCAAGTGCACAGGATCGGTTTGCAAAATTCCTAGACTTCATCAAGACATCCCTATGGTGCCTAGCACAAGGGGTCACAGATGAAAACATTAATAAGGCCACATTGGTAAGTTCGTTGTAGGATCGTGCATTGACATGGTATATCAAGCACTCAAATGATCACCCAAATGTAGGAATAGTGGAGATCCAGAATATACTAAACAGAAAATTTAGCTGACCGAAATCAGAGACATAGTCAATCATCGGATTTAATGAAATCCCGATGCTTCCAGGTGAGACCCCCTGGGATCTGGATCAGAAACTGAAGAGTACAATACGTGAGACTAATATGATGCTAATGGATGAACAACACTGCGCATGGTTTGTGGTGTCTTTGACACCACACCTGAGGATGGCATTGACACAGTAGAATCCTTCAACCTAGGCCAAAGCGCTAGAAATGGCAATGAGATTGCATGAAACACTGATACACGATCCACGATTGGGAGTCCAACAAATGCACATGCAGTTACAGAATCTATGCTTGGAAATGCAGAGTTTGAAGCAGGATAGGGCACCACGGTCAGAGGCACACGAAGAAGTGTGGTGCATAAAATGAAAGGGCCAGGGCCATGAAAAAGACCACTGTCCGGTATTCACGAATTACTTGGAAAGAGGGGGGCCAATGCCATTGAGACCAAAGGAATATGCAAGGCCAAGTGCAGCACCCGCACTATGGTGCATGATCTGTCTGATAGGAGGAAAGCACATGATGGATGACTGCCATTTGTTGCAAAAGTATAGACAGACTCCCCAACAACTGCTTTGTAATTTTTGTAGATCAGTGGGCCATGACAAGCGTACTTGTCAGAGCTACAAGTTAATGATGGAGCAGACCCAAACATATAGAATGCAGATGAAAACATGACGCCTTAACCCAGCCATGCGGATGGCATAGGTTGGATTTCAAGGTCGAGGTCGAGGACGAGGAGGAATGGGGTCAGGAAGGGGCTACAGACAGTTAATTTTTTACAATTGTGGAGGACCAGGGCACTACGCTCACGATTGTACCAATCCGACGAGACTATCTTGTTCATACTATGCTCAATTAGATCATGAAGCAGTAGATTGTCCTACATTTATCATACAGATGCGCGAGAAAGGGGTACTTCAGCCTACTCCGATGCAGAATATTCAAATGATGAGGTCTAAACCACGCGAAGAAGACCTAAATGTGAATATGGTGCTTCGAAGTTGCATGAATATAGGGGAAGATAAGGGGAAGCAGCCTGAAGAGGATACATGGGTTCGTAAGGCCCCTACAAAGGAACCTAAGTTTGACTTGGAACGCATAAAGGAAATGTTTATGGAAGGTAAGAAGAGTTTCGTGGAGGCCTCTACTTTAGGTATTAAGGATAAACTAGAGCCAAGAATGGATCCTTCTATGCTAACTACCTTTTTAGAGACATGCATGAAACTGGTGCACAATAAGAAGGTAGTTCAAGGACTACAAGAGCAGATAATTAGGTGCACAGGTTCAGGTGAACCACGTGTAATCCAGAAACTAGGAAAGCATACATTGCACACTGGGAGGGAAATGAGATTAATGGCGCAGATTAGTGAATATGAAATGGATCAGGTAATCCTAAACCTGGGTTCAGATGCAAATGTGTTACAAAAGCAGACATGGGAACACATGGGCAGTCCCATGTTACATTGGTCCCCTATTCAATTGCGAATGACAAACCAACAAAAGATCTTTCCCATGGGGAGGTTGCAAGGGGTAACAATGGATATTGAAGGCGTGAGCACCCATATGGACTTTGAGGCAATAGAGATTGTGGATGACAACAACCCTTACCCCACATTGCTAGGAATATACTGGGCCACTGATATAAATGGAGTCATCAACCTGAAGAAGCGGAAGATGAAATTCGAGAAAAAGTCTCTACACATAGTAGTTCCACTAGATCTAGCCAAAGGAACGTGCTACAGTGAACCTATGTGTGATGATGACAATGACGATGAGCTAGATTGCATTTACCAGATAACAGCGGAAGACTAGGATCAGGTGAACCTGACAACAGATGGGAGAATCTCATGGGAGTGTGACAGTTCCTATACTTCAGATTCAGATGAAGAAATAGAATTCTAGTAGAAACAATTGCATGAAGTAACAACACTGAATTGCAACATGATGATTAGATCACTGCAGTGCATGATGACCAAAGCAAGGGAACTGCCAACATATGATGAGGTAAGAGGAGTGGATGAATTCTTAGACAAATGGGAAAGTGCAGTACCAGAACAATTGCGGTACGATGCATTGGAATGGGCATTGCGCCCGACACCTGCATGATGGTGGAATACACACCAGAAGAATAGTGGAAACTAGCGTGAATGTAGAAGATAGA
This sequence comes from Pinus taeda, assembly GCA_000404065.3. NCBI lineage: Eukaryota > Viridiplantae > Streptophyta > Pinopsida > Pinales > Pinaceae > Pinus > Pinus taeda. The sequence continues at coordinate 52,989 of APFE030461316.1, read as the reverse complement.
TGTGCTTACAATTTGGAAGTCCCTAGTGATGAACGTGAGCTAGGCAGCTAGGATGAAGCAGTTTGCATGCCCACTTGTGTCGATGGGTGCAGACGTGCGATGTGCAAGCACCTCCCATACTAAGGATCGAAAATCAGAACCCAACGTAGCAACAGGGAAGACAACGCACTCCACAAATATTCCATGATGGAGCATTCAAAAAGATATGCAGAGTCATGAACAAAGTTTACTAGGCGAGATGAACTGATTGGGACCTACGCGTACCAACAGTTTGATGGGCCTATAGTACCATAAGAAAAAACCGGAGCATGGAAATGACCCCAACATTGACAAGAAGAGATGAAACCAGGACCACTGACAAGAAGAGAAGAAGAGAAGAATCCCTATACCAGAACTCCCGTAGTCGGGATAGGATGCGGGAACCTTGGTAAAAGAATTAGGAAGTTACAGGAAGCCATTCGGTGAGGGATCTTGAAACTTCACGAACTCGACGAAGATTGGGCATGGCTGAGGAAGAAAAGCATGACATTGGATGAAGAAATCAGTGAAATAGAAACCAAAGTCATGCAAGCAGGCCACGAGAAACTAGGCATGATGGGACCAAGTCTAGTTGCCCTACTACTACATTAGAAAGAGTTGCAACCCTACCACCATGGTTGCGATCGCACCTTACTAAATAGGGGAACATACCATACAAAGAAGAACATGACGCACTAATGGACGGAAGCGTATTTGAAGGGTTCCCGCGACTCGGGCTAGCAGGAAAATTGAAACATCACACTGGGGATGCGACCACCTAACTATCTGTAGGAAGCACAGTCTTAATACTCCAAGCAGTTGAAAGAGGGCACGGTACTATAAACGAGGCTGCAAGAGAGTTGCACAGTGTTAGTGTCAGTCTTGTCATACTGCCATCAGTGATCAAAATCTACTCTTTTGCATTTGCATGATAGGTGTCCCATACTGTAAAGTTTCAATAATTCATTAGATCATGGATTCACTGATAGTTGAGGTCACTACTTTTGCCCCTCATGAAACATACTTCTTGGTCCTCCTTCTTATTATTTTTATTCAAAATTCATTTTCTTTCTATAGTTCATTGCATTATATTACTAGGGTTTGGTCTCATTAGGTTTTAGGGTTTTCACCATAGTTAAATTTGATGGTTGAATGCCAATAAATATCAGCAAGGACATGAGGATGCCAAATAAACTCAAGCAAAGTATCATAAGAAATGAAAATTATTTTTATCAAAGTCAAATGTAATTTTCACCTCAAAAGATGTTTTGAGGTGAAAACAAAGTATTTTGTTTCTATTCTTATTTTTATGTAATTTCATGCTCATATATGTAATATTGATCCTAAGCTACCCATAAGTCACCAAACTATGCTACTAGGCTACAAATACTACAAAGAAATCAAGGCAACATGAGCAAATCCACTTGAAAAAGCAAAAAGTGAACAGGCATTAAAATCAGGGTTTCTAAAAGGCAAAGATAGATTGGAAAAGTGGGTTTTCAAAACAACAAAAATTAAAATGATGTTCATATATAAACTAAGTTTCTTCTATTTCCATTCCATTATATCATTTTGCAAATCAAAGGAGCCAAAGGAGAGAAGAAAAAACAATTTTCTAAGTGTTCTTGTGTGAAACAGATGCAACATTGCGTGTAGGCAACGGGCACTACGCTTCTAGAGGAATTTTTCCTGGCACTGCGAATAGGGAGAAGGGCACTATGTGTAGGGTGATTTTCATAGTGTATTTTTAAATGGGCCTAGCACTGCACATCTGCGTAGAGGTGCTACGCTTAGGGTAGGAAACACCAAAAACTCTCCCAACTTTAAATCTACACCAAATTACCTTCAAATCTTCCTTGTGCAAGTAAGTATCATTACTTGCAATTTAGTTTGCATATGTGAATATTTTCAAAGTTTTTCACTCTCTATATAAAACCCTAATTTTCACTATAAAACCCTAGTCATGTGGTTTTTCCCATCACTTAAACTCATAACAAAACCCTTCACTTATTATTCCCATCATTTTTATCATATTCTACCACTCATTTATCACTCCCTAAACCTTCCCCCCCCCCTCTCATGCTTTACCCATAGCTTCCTAAAGTCATCCATACCCATCCCTACAAACCCTAGAGCATATCATTCATCCCATACATTGTCTAAACTATGCAAACCAAGAAAATTGATTAATCTTGGATGGAGGTGATTTTGATTATGATGAGGAGGAAACAAGTGATAGTTCAGTGGAGAGGAGAAGGTAACAGAGAAAGCCTCATAAGGGAGACAAAATCACAAGAGAGGAGCCAACCAACTTAGCAAAACTTCAAGCCTCTTCATTAGCAGTTTCTTGTTTCAGACACCTTGGATGTTTTGAGTTTTGTGAATTAGTGCAGAGAGTTCAGTTTCATCATGAATTGGCTAGAATCTTTGTAGCCAACCTTCATAACAATGAAGTGACTCTTGCTAGGGTAACTTTCACAGTCTCACCATCTATAATTTCAAAGGCCACTAGAATTCCTGATGTTGGTGAGAAATGGTATAAGGCTCAGGACCTTGATGAACATTATTATGAGCCTTACATCATGCCTTAGTACAAAAACCAGGTGAAAAGTCTTTTCCCCTTCAAAATTTTTTGAGAACAGGTATGTCCCTTTGATGAGGATTATCATCAAGTATTTCACATGTGAGGGTAGGTTTTACATGTTATACACTTATCATATCAGAGTCCTCATGCACTTCACAAGGGTAAAAATGTTGAACCTCCCTTATTTCCTATTTAGAAACATTGATAAGATGGCTTACATTGTGCAAAACAAGCCATACCCTCAGTAGATGAACATCATATATCATTACCCCTTAATCAAGATTATTGTTCTTCACCATCTCAGTCTTCTAAATATCCCTTGGGAGACTTTCATTACTCATGACATGTTCAGGGAACCCAAAATTCCTCCATCCATGGTGTAAGAAATAGGTGGGCCTTCTACTCATGTGGAAATAGGAGAGGAACAAAAAGAGATAAAAACTACTGAGGTGTCGATATTCTTTACATATCACAGAGGTACAAGGAAATTATTTGCAGCTGCTAGGCAAGTGTTTACTCCACAAGGTGTGGAAGGGACCTTGCCTTCTTCATCAGTCCATAGGAAAATGTTATCTCCACAAGGTGTGGAAGGGGCTTTGCCTTCTACATCGATAGAATAGGTACAGGTTGAGTAGCTGAAAAAAGGGAAGGAAAAGGTACAAGAGGATGACTTGGATGATGAGCAAGAAAGGGAGTTTGAATTGGAAGAACATGATGAGCCCGAGCAACATGACACTGAGGTTATAGATTTAGAGGCTAAAGATCAAGAAACCATCAAAGACATTATCATATGGGAAAGGGAAGCTCAAATACAAGTTTTGGTAGACAACCTAGAGAGAGCCAAGTATGTCATCACATACTTAGAACTGGAAAACAAGCAGTTGAGTGACAAACAAGTCCTCATGGAGCTGGAAGTGCTCAAAGCAAGAAGGCAAATTGGAAAAGAGGCTCATGTCACATTGACTCGTATTGAGGAAGAGATTGAAAACGATAGGGAGACTTGGCTTGAGAGAGTCAACATACATCTAGAAGGGCTCAAAGAGAAGGCCAACGGGGACAAGAAAATCCTTAGACACATGGCATACCATTACATGACCCGCAATAAAATTTGTAGCCTGAGGATCAGAAAGTTGAAAGCTAGGTTGAGGGCTTTAGAGGGAAAAAAGGAAGAGGATAGATTAAAAATGTTGGCTGAAGCCTCCTTGGCTAACCAAAGCAATTTATGGTGGTGCCTCATACCAATTTTGTGTAGTTTTTGAGGAAATTTTGTTATTTTGAAATTTTGGAAATTCAAAACACAGAAAATTTTCCTGGTGGCGCTACGCTTTTTCTAGGGGCACCCAATGCACAAATGGGTTGAATTTTTGGATTTAGGACATCACGGGCATGCACTCTAGCAATTTTTAAAACTTTTGGAGCAGATTTCGTCTGCTAGAAGGTCCAAAAACACTTAAAATTTAGCCCTTCTACCAGTTTTTGGAGACACATAAGTAGCCTTGAGCGAATCAGTTTTTGAGGGGTCAAATGAGCTCTAAATCTAGAAATTCTAGGTGTTCCCGAAACTAGAGTTGAAGGCCTTTCCAATGAGATATCCTAGGCTCAATTTGGATGATGGGAAGTCTTCCAAATGTGAACTCAAAGTGGTGTTTTGTATAGGACCAGTGGCACTGCGCATAGGGCATTTTCACTCAGGATGACCGTTTTGCTAAATTTCGACTATTTTCTTGTTTTCTCTCTCATAGAGGTGAATTCAATGATGTAATTAATGTCATGGTTTTTAAATGTAATATTAAAACACTAGTATATGGTAGATTCATTAGATAAAAAGTGGTTTTGAAGGTAATGAATCAGTTTCCCCTCTTTTAGAGGAAAGCTGTTTGACTGCCTAGATTCCTATTCCTTGTTTAGAAATGGTTGAAACAACTCCTCTTCTCATGGTTTCAACCCCTGATGGTTATGATGAGTGTTTTAAAATTCTATATCATGTATTTTCTTTGTCATTGGCAAGGGTTGGATTGAGCTGGATGCTCATGCACTGAACACATATCACTTTGTAGCAGTTTTGGTAGGAAACTAATAAAGTTGCAACTATATTTATGGGATCCTTGTGGTATGGCCTTTAGCATGTGTTTCCTCTTCTATTATTATGTTCTCATGTCATTCATGTATGCCTCTTTCATGTAATATCTTCTAATTGGTTGTTTTCAAGTCATATAGGTGGAATACATTAGGTTTTAATGCTCTGCCTTGGGAAAACACCAATATTTCATGTTTTTCTACTGTTTAAGAAGGATTAATGACTTTCGCATGCCCTTATTAGCTCCTCACTAGTCTAGCATTTCACCCCATCAAGCATAAGGTGCTAAATATCATACCTACCTTGCCCCATAGATTCCCCTACAATTCTGGCTTAGTTTCCCAGACCCAAATTGCCTAGCTCCTCTTGATCTGGCAAAAAACACCAACAACTTCAATCAAAACCCTTGAGTTACTATACCTAGCATAAAATCTTGTTCCTGACCCATTCATATTGATTGAGATCCATAAGGAGAGAGCCCTCTCCTAACCTATTAGGGCTAGCTACCAGGTTAAGCGTGGCTTATGGCTACCCTAGAATTGCCTCCCTTCAGCCTGAGGTCAATTTAGGTGATAACACATGGGAAGGAGGTTCCGTGCAGGGCTAGTATGTCACAGGGGTCATAGTCATGCGTAAGGGATTGCACTTCTATGTGGGTAGGCTGGGAGGTGACCGTTGATGTCATTGTTCATGACAAGAGGTAAAATTTAAGGAAAAAAGGAGTGGGCGACGGGCCATTAAGACAGGAATTAAGAGCTAGATTCAGGACGATCTATCTCCAAGAAGGTATTAATGACTCAGAAGTGGAGGGAATGGTTGAATTAAAATTCAAACGTTACTATAAAATCCCTTGGGGTAGCCTCGAGGCAACACTTGGTTGTTTAATATTTGAGCCAGTACAAAGCATTGAGCACAAAGCTACTTTGCCACCACTAAGTACACGACCAAACAGATCCAGTGTAGAAATGATGATAGCTACAAGAACCAGAGTGTGATTCGCTGAAGTTTCCCCATAGCCCCCTATGACCTAGGAGGGGCCTGGAGAGGCGGCAACTGCACCAAATGTTCCAAAGTCCCCACGTAAGCCGTGACCACCAAAAGACAAGAAGAAAATGGGTTAGTCTGGGTATCAACATAGAACCCACGATTTAGTAAATTGTCAATGGTAGAGAAGGGCAAAGCTATCATCATTGAAACAAAGGAGGAGGACGAAGATTTGCAAGCCTTGATTGTCCAAATTGAAGCATAGGACGCTGAGGTGGAGAATGTTTCCCAAGTACCTTTGGCGATAAATTTACCCCCCTACATCCCCCCATGGAAAGGGATAGCCAAGATATCGAAGGACCTAGAGGCCACAAAGAGTGCACTCTAGACCTTGCTTCTTCTGGATGAAATAAGGTTTGAAGGTCCGCCACTGGGATGGGTACCCACTATAAAGTTTGAAGACTAGGACCTCGCAGATAGTGAGAAGTTCCCATAGTTGGCTATGGATAAATTACTGCAGTAGAAATGGTTATGTGGTGTGGAGAAGGCTGGGTTACTCCATCTACAGTGGATACCCCACCACCACTACGCGCCCATCACATTTTTTGTCATCCAGCAGCTATTGTGTAGAGTACATGATGGGTATCTCTGGCTAGAGGAGTCAATTCCCATCACGACCGATTTAATTCATCAAATTTCTTGGCTTCCCATCAAAGGAAACAATCCCATAGTCATAGTAGGAAAGAGTAGCGACTTGGCCCTCGCAGAAGCTATGAAGGCCAAATATAAGTTGGAGAAGAGGAAGTGAGGGTATGTAATAGCGAGCATCAAGGACCAAGGGGTGCATGTAGCCACCCAAATGCTGGTTAGCAAGCTCACGAGGAAATGTCGCATAGACGAGGTACCAACATCTGTAATTGTGCTAGTAGAGTAGTGTGTAGAAGGGGTCCAGTTCAACTGGGCGCAGTTCCTCTACGATGAGTTTTTTGCAAATTGTAGGGAATCCCAAGAGTATGGTAATACCTTCCACTATGCGTGGTTGCTTTTATCCATCTTGTTTGTTGCAGGGGAGCTGCCAGAGGATAACCAATTTCCCACCATTGAGAGGAACCTACCCGAAGCCATGAGGTACACCTTGCTCTGGGCAACGAAAGACGCGACAAGGGTTCATGAGATCAAGGTGTTTTGGGTGTTCATGGAGGTGAGCATCTGAACATGGAAAAACCATAGGTTGCGCTTGTCCCTGATAGTATATAAGAGTTTGCAAAGCAGGACAAAATTCAAGGTTGATATGCATAATCTATATATCCGGGCGCGAAAGGATCCAGCCCGAACATGGGTGAAGCATCCATTCATTACAACATACGATGCAATCTTCGATGTAATGGTGGCATGGTCTCTAGAGTAGCACACCCCAGAATTGGAAGTACTGGAAAAGATCGCAACACAATAGCAGAAGAGGGAGACCAAGCTGTGCATCGCGAAGCTAGCGGAGAGAAAGCACCAGGAACAGGAAGCGGCCACACAGTGGAAGGCAGCTAAGGCAGCAACAACAGCGCAGAGGGAAGAAACCACAACCACGACCACTGAAGAGACTGAAATGTCCATGGATCAGGACATGTAGGGCGAGGCTAAGACAAAGGAATGCACGGACCTTACAACAAAATCAACCCAACTCAAGAGGCCATGCATCCAGAAGAAGCCAACCACACAAAAAAAGACAAAGGCAACGAAGACCTCTGAGGGAGCCCTTCTTGACAGTGGCAAACCAGTTTGCGATGTCACTAAGGATGCTCCTAAAGAATTAATGATGGAGCAAACAACTATGTTAGGGGTGCTCAAAGTGCAGTTACATGCATTACAAGTGCAACCCCCAGGAATGATGACACCACACCTTGTGGAGGGTGCATCCGAAGCTGAGCAGATGTTGCACACCTGCACAATGAACACTTTGGTGTTACCGAAAGGTACAGTCTTAGAAAAAGCTGAAGGTGACACGAGGGGCTGGGGATTGAATTTGGCTGCCCTTCTGAGAGAAACCCTATACCAGCTACAGGATGGGGTAACTGCTGAGCTTCACGCTAAGGAGGGTCGCGCCCTCCAAGTCTTGAGCGCACAGAAGTTAAATTTAGAATAGCTCAGCCTACAGCATGACAACCTAGTCGCACAAAACCATGGATTATAACAGGCCATGGAAGAGGCCTGTAGCAGCATAATGGAGTTGGCCATGCCAGCGGCACTCCCTACCGTCGAGAAGATTCACCAATTAGTAGCTAGAGTCCGCAAGACCCAGGAGGAGGCCGCAAAGGTTCAATTGGAACTGAACTTGCCAATCGCAGAGCTACGACTGAAGGCACAACCCTATACACCCCCCGAAGTCAGAGAACAGTTCCACTATGCCATTCAATCGAGGTTGGAAGTGATATAACACGTTGTACAAGACTGCACGGGATTGTTGGATTAGTCCCTCTTCACGCTCACTTCGATGCAGGAAGACCCGATGCTACAATAGTTAGAAACAGAAGCCCGAGAGTTACAGCAAGCCTATGAAAATGTCTAAGGGACCGCATAGACATTCACCCTTACTCAGCGATTAGCCAAGATGAAGGAGGCCCAGGCACTGAAGGAATAGGTGGATGTTGCATGCTAGAAAGAAGCAGGGCTTAAAGCACACATCTAGCCTTGGCTCGAGGAAGCGTTCACGGTCACTTCCATGATCAAGGGGAAGCTGGCCCAGATGCAGGATACATATGCACTAAGGTAAGAAGGTGCCTCTGACAACGATGCATCAGAGAGTCACACACAATTGATACAACAGACAATGGAGGAATGTGTGGCAAACGTCAACAAAGTGCAGAAGTTGTTAGATGGGCTCCACACAAAGATCATCACACCAGCCAAGTGACTTGGGATGAGTCACCATGATTGTGTTAGGGGGTTGTTGGGTAGCAGATCCCCCCATAGTAGGTTTTTGGGGCCTAAAGCTGAGTTTTGGGTCAATGTAATGTAAAGACCCCGCAAAATGCGGGTGTAGAGCATGAGAGTCTAGGGTTTTCCACCCTAAAATATTGTAATTTAATATAGAATGTGTCGGCCTACCCATGGTTTGTGGACCATGGGAATGTACAAATAGAGTGAGGCTCTAAGTGTAGAAGTCAGCTTTAGTTCTGATCTTAAGTGATATGGGTTTTTGAATAAGGAATTTGTTCTGAGTCTGTAAGTCTAAGTCGTAGGTTGTAGTAATAAGGAGAGGCTCTATAGCTGTGTGCGCAGAGGCCTGGTAGAGTCTGTAGCTGTGTGCATGGACCTCTGCAATTGAGTGTGCAGGGCAGAGTTGGGATTGTAACTGAATAGAAGTTTAATAAAAGATAAGTTGATTCTAATATATTGTCGATTTGTATGATTATGCTTCTGTTATATTCTTATGCATCTCTTTACAGTTTATGATTGCGTGCACTTGTTAAGAATGTTGAATGCTTGATTGGAATATTGGGCCCACAAAATTAAGTTAATATCTATAATAATAACACAGTAAGGATAAAGGCTCTAGATAGTGCCTATTTTCTCTCTGTATAGAGTTATGTAAAGATTAGGCAGCTGCACGAAGTAGCGCAAGAGCGCAGGATCAGTTCGCGAACTTCCCAGACTTCATCAAGACATGCTTAGGGTGCAGAAACTTGGTTCCAACACCCTCCCATACTTCCTCGGGTGAGACCTCAATCCACGCTCAGTGAACTGTTGTCGAAAGGGCTGCTAGTTTTGGGATTTGTTTGGCTAAATCACTTCTGAACCTGGGTCAGGCCCTAATATACATGGATACTACAGATGGAGAAATATTTTGAAATCCATGATGTGAAAAAAACACAAAAATGTACGCATTGAAACTTTATATTTGGAACCCAATCAGTTTGTATGGTATCGATGGATTTTCTCTTGTAAAAAAATTGTCACTTGGGCAATTTTTATGGAAGAAATGATAGCACATTATGAGGATACAAAAAGAAACACTTTTTTTAGCCAATTGATAAATCTCAAACAAAAGGGTTCAATGGTGCAACACATTGAGGACTTCCAAAAATTGAATACAAGGGTAAAAGATATTCCAGAGGAGCATAGAATTGATGTGTTCATAGGGACATTAAAGGATAAAATTCAACATGAGGTTCATCTTTGGGAACCTGACCCATTGGAGAAGGCATTCATGTTGGCAACAAAAATTGCAACAAAAATTATGGCAATAAGGAAGCCTACCAATCACAACTATAAGTATGGAAGTGTCATTGTCCCTAGCATTCCACAACCTACAAGGTTGACACCACAACAATTGGAAGAAAAAAGAGAAAAAGGGCTTTGTTACAGTCGTGAGAGAAAATACACTAAAGGTCATAAGTGTGATGAGAAGAAATTATTTTACATAGATTGTGAATAGGAAGATGAAAAGGAACAAGAAACATCAAAAGAAGAGGATACACACCAATAACAAAGCCTAGAGAAAGAAGAAATTAATCCAACCATATCTTGTAATGCATTGGCCAGAATAACCACTCCTCACACTATCGAGATAGAAGAACATATCAATAAGAAAAATGTAATAGCGTTGATTGATTTGGGAAGTACCCATAATTTTATTCATTGTAAGATAGTGAAGGAATTGAATTGCTTCCTATATCTAGCGCCAAAGTGTCAAATGATGGTTGCATATGGAAGAACCATAAATTTCTCTGGAAAGTGCCATAATATAAAGCTGTCCATGGGAGAATATGTGTTGAATAGTCCAATTCGTTCCATTCCAATGGGTGGTGTTGATGTTGTACTAGGAGTCCAATGGCTACAATCTTTGCGTATGATAGCTTTTAATTTTCAAGAATTTTCCTGAAAAAAAGAATCATAAGGAAAGGAAGTTGAATTAAGGGGTATCATAGGGAAATTGGGAAAGAAAATTAGCTCTAATAGCATGAAAAAACTTCTAAATAAAGAACAACATGGCGTAATTGCACAATTATGTTCGTTAGAGGTTCCCACGTCAAAATCTTCTATTTCTCTAGATCTCCAAAAATCCTTGGAAAATCATTTGAAGGTATTTGCGACTCCCAAAGGCCTCCCACCTATTCATGATAATTATCATGATATTCATTTGATTCCAGGAAGTGTTCCTCCAAACATCAGGTCTTACAGATGTCCCTATGTCCAAAAAACTGAAATTGAATGTATGGTTGCAAAAATGCTAGAGGCTGGTATAATTCAACCTAGTCTAAGTTCTTTCTTTGCTCCAGTAGTATTGGTGGACAAGAAGGATGGATCATGGCGCATGTGTATGGATTATAGGGAGCTCAACAAGATCACTATTAAAGATAAATTTCCCATTCATGTCATCAATGAATTATTGGATGAATTCCATGGAGCAATTTACTTCACCAAGTTAGACCTTCATTCAAGATATCATCAAATCATAATGAAGACTGGAGATATTCCAAAAAGAACGTTTAGAACTCATGAGGGTCATTATGAATTTTTGGTCATTCCTTTTGGCCTTACCAATGTAGCTTCTACATTTCAAGGTTTGATGAATTCCATTTTCAAACCCTTAGAAAATTTGTGTTAGTATTTTTTGATGATATACTAATCTATAGCAAGTCTTGGAAGGATCATGTTGAACATGTTGACAGAGTGCTCAAAATATTGGAGGGGAAACAATAATATGAAAAAACCTCCAAATGTTTCTTTCGAGTACAAGAGGTTGAATATTTGGGTCATATTGTATCTGATGAAGGTGTTAAGTTAGACCCTAGCAAAATTAAATTCTTTAAGGAATGGAAAATCCCCACATCCATAAAGCATCTGCGAGGATTTCTTGGGTTGACAGGGTATTATCACAAGTTTGTTAATAATTATGGGAGAATAGAAGAACCTATAACAACATTACTGAAGAAAGATGCATTTTCTTGGACTCTAGAAGAAACGAAAGCCTTTAAACATTTTAAAGAGGCGATGTCCCAAGCACTAGCCTTAGCTACACCAGACTTCACAAAAACCTTTATTGTGGAATTTCATGCCTCAAGAAATGGAATTGGTCTTGTTTTAATGCAAGAATAAAGATTTATTTATTTCAAAAGTCATCCAACCAAAGGAAAGTATTTACAAAAAGATATTATTATAAGGAAATGTTGGTAATACTACATGCAATTAAGAAATAGAAACCTTACCTAATGGGAAGACACTTCAAGGTAAAAACAGATCATGACAGTCTTAAATATTTTTTAGAACAAAGATTATCTTCAGAGGAGTAGCAAAAATGGGTCACAAAGATGTTGGGTTATGAATTTGAAATCATCTACAAAAAGGGAAGCAAAATGTTGTCGCAGATGCACTCTCAAGAAAGGATGAGGATGTGGAAGCATTGCTTTGCGCCATTTCTATTATCCAACCAGATTGGATAAATGAAGTAAGGAATGAATGGAAGAATGAAGAAGAAGTGTGGTCACTCATTCAAAAGTTACAACAATACCCTAGTACATCTGATACATTTAACTGGAAAAATGATTCATTGTGGTACAAAGATCTCTTATACCTCTGTGAGAATTCCCAACTCAAACAAAATATTCTTATGGAATTGCACACCACTCTATTAGGAGGGCATTCAGGATTTTTAAAAACTTACCAGAGGGTTAAGAAGGATTTTTTTGGGATGGCCTTAAATATGATATTCAAAAGTTTGTGGCAGAGTGTTTTGTTTGGCAACATAATAAAGATGAAACAATTAAGATCCTAGGTCTATTACAACCCTTATCCAGTCCAAGTCAACATTGGGAGGAGGTTTCAATGGATTTTATCACATGTTTACTCAAGTATAGAGGAAAGAGTGTCATCATGGTGGTAGTTGATAGACTTACCAAGTATTCACACTTTCGTGCATTATCTTATCCCTTTAAATCCACTACATTTTCTACTGCATTTATGGAAACAATGCAAAAGCTTCATGGAAACCCAAAGATTATTGTAAGCGATAGAGATCCCATTTTCACTCGAAATTTTTGGATAGAATTATTTTCTTGTCTAGGTAATATGTTAGCTCATAGCTCATCTTATCATCGATCGAGCCAATGGTCCATAGCTCACGCGATATTATCTCTTGATGCTTCTAGTCTACACGCTAATTCCAGAGTCCACACTATCGGTTGGTCAAGCCCACACCTTTCCTGGCTATTAGCTAACCTTGCGATCCACTCATACAGCTCAGAAGGAAAGGATGCAAAGAAAATCTCATGGATTTCTGTACACACGTAGCGCTCCAACCACTTTTCCTTAGATACTTGCGGAGTTCTGTTTTCCTATGTCACGAACTCGTGAATCTTCTTGTCCAACCACTCTTCAATTTCCTTCTTTCTTGGGTTCTAGTGGCACAACATCAAACATCCCTTATGTAGATCCCTGTCCTGGCAATGGAACCATTTCTTGGCTTAGTAGGGCCTGATCCATGTTTAGAAGTGATTTAGCCAAGAAAATCTCGGTACTATTGTCCCTTTCAACAACAGTCCGTAGAGCGTGGACTGAGGTCTCACCCGAAGTAGTATGTGAGGGTGCTAGAACTAGGTTTTTGCACCCTGGGGATGTCTGATATGAAGTGATTGGTATGTGGTCCAACCTTCGCACTTACTGCATTGCGTGCACCAGCGAACACCCCTCACCCTGCAATATTGTCTTTGGGTAGTTCTAGCCATAGCACAACCCATGTTATTTACTCAAGTCTTCCTTAATTAGGCTCTATTAGTTTATTACTTAGATTATTTTCATATATAAGCATTCAAGTATTTATCAATTGCGCCCAGTAAATAGACAGAGCAAAAGTAATGCATAACATAAAAATGCATATTCAAGAACATGTTCACAGATTAAAATTCTCTTTATTAACTTTCAATCCCAAGTATAGACCAGACTCCTTCCTACACACTCAACTGCAGGGGCCCACGCACTCAACTACGGACTCTTCTAGGCCTTTGTGCACTCAGCTGCAGAGCCTCTTCCTACTACTATGACCCAGTACACTTCAGATCCAACTCTAACCCTGAACCATACTTTCATCGTTCTATCTATCATTTCCTTAGCTATCTTTACACTTACAGCCTCACTCTATTTATACAATCCCATGGTCCACGGACCATGGGTAGGCTGACACAACTTTACATTAAATTACAATATTTTAGGGTGGATAGCCCTATGACTCATCCTAGACTTTGTGCTTTGCCCCCGCAATTCATGGAGTTTTACAACATCTTTGACCAAAACATGGGCTTCTAGCCCCAAAAACATGCTGCAGGGGATCCCATGCCCAATAAGCCCCTAACACAATCATCGTGACTCATCCCGAGTCACTCTACTGGTGTAGCGATCTTGGCACGAATCCCCTCCAACTACGCCTGTGCTGCGCGAAGGTCCGTAGCGCATTGTTCTGTCGTCTGTTGGATTTGCTCTACTCTTTTGACTGAATTCTTGCTGTTAGGGGAAAATCCTTGTCTTAAGGCATGCATCACCTTCATATGTGTGAGCTTTCCTTCGATATCAGAAGTGATAAGGAAGGCCTCATCAATCCAAGGCTAGACGCATGCTTTAAGTATTGTATATTTCTGTCATGCGACATCCACCTATTCCTTCAATGCCTTCACCTGTTGTAGCTTCGCCAACTGTTGGGTTATAACAACTATCTACATCATTCTATGCACACTGTCACATTGTACTTAAAGCTCCCACGCCTCTATTTCCAAGCACTGTATAGTGGGGTCCTCCTGTAAGGAAGTGAGGACTACGAAGGATTCTTCCAACATAGTAGTATAGTTCTACACTGCTTATTCTATTTCCTCTAGCCCTTTTTGGATAGCACCAACACATTGTTCTCGAACTTTTGGGGGCGTGGATGACTACACATTTAATCACAGTTCGACAATCTAAAGGTTGAGGTCCAACTGTATCCTCGTTGCTTCCTCATTTTCCTCACGGAACCCACTAGCCAATCTGTGAATTCACATTCCTACTGGTAGATATGCCAGGACAACCAATTCCAGGACAGTTCTATAAGCATTGTCCACTTCCTACACTAGTCCTTGAGTTTGCGCAACAAGTTCATCACACTGCTAGCTGAGTTGTTCCATATTGAGCTTTTGTTCACTCAATACCTATAGCGCACGACCTTATCTAGAGCGGAGCTCGGATATGACACCATCCTGTAACTGGTACAGGGTTTCTCATAGAAGGGCATCCAAGTTTAATCCCAAACCCTTAATCCTGCCCACTGTAGCTTGGTCAACTTTATTTGTTGCTGCTCATGCCCCCTCGGGGAACACGAAAGTGTTGGTCACACGGGCACGCAAGATATGTTCCATCTCTGATGTACCTGCTGCAGCGTATGGGGCCATCATTCCTATCTAAGGAGGTTGCATCTATAGCCCCTGTAACTATGTTTGTAGAGCCCCCAACATAGTGTTCTGCTCCACCATCACTTCTTGGACCTCGTCCTTAGTGACTTCATGAACCATTTTGCCAATGTAAAAAAGATCACCTTCTGTAAGTGTGATTAGGTCCATGGATGTCTTGGATGCCTTCGTATTCTTTTTGGGGACAGAATTCTCAGGGATGCATGACCATTTCAACTGTTGCAAGGTAGTTTTAGGATCCACGTGCTCTTCATCCAAGTCGATGTCCTTAGCCCCCTGCCCTATGGACATTTCATGGCCCCCCTCAACCTCTTTTATTGGTGTTGTTGTTGTTTTTTCCATCTGCACCACTGCTGCTGCATTGGCTCTCTTCTGTTGTGCAGTTGCTTCTTGTTCCTGGCGCCTCTTTTCAGCTAGCTGTGCGATGCACCGCTTGGCATCCTTCTTCCTTTGTTGGGCTACGGCCTTCTCCATTCCTACCAGGTCTAGGGCACACAACTCCGGAGGCCATGTTTCCAATGCTGTGAAGATGGCGTCATCAGTAGCAATAAATGGAAGCTTTGTCCATTCCTTTGTTGGATCTTACTGTGCTCGGACATGAATGTTGTGCATGTCCACTTTAAACTCTGCAAAGCACTGCAGAGTGGCAAACACTATGGGAGAAAATCATGGTCTTCTATTGATCCACATCCGTATGCTCACCTCCATTAGCACCCAGAAAACCTTAACTGAGTGAATTCGCTTTGCATCCTTCATGGTCGAGAGTGAAGCGTACTTCGTGGCCTCAGGAAGGTCTTGGTCAATAAGTGAGAACTAGCTATCTGTCGGCAGTTCACCTACTACTAGCACAATGGATAAGAGCAACCATGCATAGTGGAAGGTCTTATCCTATTCTTGGGCCTCCTTGTAGTTTATCAAAAATTCCTCATAAAGGAACTCAACCCAGTTGAACTGGACTCCCTCTGTGCAATTCTCGGCCAGTGCAACCAGAGGCGCTAGTACTTCATCGACATGGCACTTCTGCATTAATTTGTCATCCAGGATTTGGGTGGCTATGCGTGTGCCTTTGTCCTTGATACTCCCAATTGCATAGCCGCGCTTCTTCTTCTCCAGCTTGGACTTAGTTTTCATGGCTTCCATGAGAGCCAAATCACTACTTTTATTTTCTATTTCCTCAGGGTCCTTCCTTACAGGGAAGTTGAGAAATCCTATGAATAAGTTCCGCCGTGATGGGAATAGGCTCCTCCAGTTATAGATACTCATCATGCACCAGGCACAGTAGCTGCCTGATGACGAAAATGGTGATGGTAATGTGGTGAAAGTGGGGTATCCATCGTAGATGATGTAACCTAGCCTTCTCCACATTGCGCAACCACTTTTGTGGCTCCAACATGATCACTGGCCCTTCCAACTTTTGTTTCATCAAGCTTTCCATCACCAGGTGTGGGAACTTTTCACTGTCTGTGAGGTCCCAATCTTCGAACTTCAGGGTAGGCACCCAACCGAGGTGTGGACCTTCAAAAGTAACGTCGTCAAGGGTTAGCAAGGTTTGGAGTGCACTCTTCGTGGCCTCCAGGTCTTTGACTGCTCTAACTTTCCCTTTCCACGGAGGGACGTACGCAGGTAACTTCATTGTGTAAGGAATTGGTGGGACATCCTCCTCCACATCGTCTTGCACCTCTGTTTGATCAATTAGAGCCTGTAAGTCTTCCTCCTCTTCATCTGATTCAATGGTGATGACTTTTCCTTTTCCTTCCATTAACAATTTGTTGAACCATGGGTTTCTTTGGGATACATGGACTGGTCCCATAGTGTACTTATCTTTCCTCAGCCGTAGTGTCTGTGGCGATTTTAGAACTTCTAGCACAACCGCTACATCTCTGGGCTCCTCATGGACCATATGGCGCTTCACAGCCTCACTAGTGGTATCTTCAGCAAATCACACTACTGGTCTGGTAGCAGTCATCGTGTTTACATAGGATATGTTCTATTGTGTACTCAAAGGTGGTAAGAGTGCTCGATGCTCAATGCTCTGTAACTACTCAAATCTCAAACAACCAAGTGTTGTCTCGTGGCTAGCCCTGGGGGTTTTATAGCATCTTTTTAATTTTAATTCGACCATTCCCTCGACTTCTGAGTCATTAATGCCTTCTTGGTGGCATATCATCCCAAATCTAGCTCTTAATTCATGTCTTAATTTCCCATTGCCCGCTCCTATTTATCTTAAATTGGATATCTTGTCATGAACAGTGACACCAACGGTTACTTCCCAGCCTACTCACGTGGCAGCGCAGCCCCCTCTGCGCGGGTGCGACCCTTGTGACATGCCGATCCTGTGTGCAACCTCCTTATCATGCATCTCCCTCACAAACTCTTTTATAGTCCTGTGCTCTCTTTCAACTGCTTGGAGCACTGACATTGTGCTCCCTACGACTATTCAAGTAGTCACACAACCTGTGTGAGACTTCAATTCACCTTCCAGCCTAGTATGGGGGCACTCCTCAATTATCCTCATTATAATCCATGCCGTGCGTTCTTCCTTATGCAATGCGCTCCCCTGGTTACTTTGTTTGATAAGGTGCAGTCGCAGCCATGGTAGTAGAGTCACAAATTCTTAGCGACAATCTTCTAATGTAGTAGTATGGTTGTCTGTATCTTGTCTTGTCATTCTTAGTTTGTTGATGAGACATGCTTGCATGATTTCATTTTCTAGTTTTTTGATCTCCACATCCATTAACATGCTTTTCTTCCTCAGTCGTACCTGATCTTCTTCAAGTTCGCAAAGTTTAAGGTTCCCTCACCAAATGGCTTCCTAAATCTGCATATGTTTGCCCTTGCGTAGCTGCATAATTCCTTCATCCTAATCCTTGCATACTGTCCCAATTGTGGGATCTATTGGGTGAGGATCCCTTTCCTCCAAAATTATGGTCTCAACTCTGCTCCTCAGTTTCAGAATCCTCTCCGCGCTTAGGTTTTTGCACGTGGCCCTATAGGACCATCAGACCACTAGAACGCGCAGGTCCCAATCTGTTCGTCTCGCCTGGTGAACCCTATTTAGGACTCCACATAGCTTATTGAATGCTTCCACATGGAACAGTTTTGGTGTGCATCGCCTTTCCTGCTGTTGCGTCTTGTTCTGATTTTCGATTCTATGTTTGGGATGTGCTTGTGTGGGTTGTACAACACATGTTTGTACCCATCGAGACAGGTGGGCGGGCAAGTGGCTCCGTCCTTACTGACCGACTCTTGTTCGAAGCTTGGGGCTTCCAAACCATAGGCACATCATCCTTCTACATCCGTGCCAGTCCTCAAAATTTCCTTGATGTGTACCCCACCATCGTGCGGGTGTTGCGCGCAGTGCCCACTTCAACGCATCGAACCACTGCTGTTTCAGTAGTGCACTTTCAAATTTTCTCAGGAATTCATCCACCATTGTCAATCCATCATATGTCAGTAGCTCTCTTGCCTATGTTGTCATGCAACACAGTGATCTAACCATCATGTTACAATTCAGTGTCATCATTTTGTGCAACTGACTCTACCATCGCTCTATTTCCTTGCCTGAATCCGAAGTGTAGGAGATTTTGCGCTCCCACGAGATCCTCCCATATGCAGTTAAATTCACCCAATCCCATTCTCATGCAGTTACCTTGTAAATACAATCAAGATAATCATCGCTATCATTATCACGCACTAGTTCAGTGTAGCGTGCTCCTTCGGCTAGGTCGAGTGGGACTACTACGTGTGGTGACTTTTTCTCGAAGATTGTTTTTCCCTTCTTCAAGTTAATGACTCTGTTCATATTGGTGGCCCAATCTATTCCTAATTGTGTAGAATAGGGATGGTTGTCATTGACAATCTCTATTACTTGAAAGTTTGCCTGCGCACTCGTGCCTTCAATATAAACAGTTGCCCCTTGCAACCTCCCCATAGGCAAAATCTTCTATTGGTTCACCATTCGTAATTGAATAGGGGACCATTGTAACACGGGCCTGCCCATGCATTCCCATGTTTACTTTGGTAATACATTCGCGTTTGAACCCAGATCTAGGATTACCTGATCCATTTCATACTCACTAATCTATGTAGTGAACCTCATTTCCCTTCCAGTGTACAATGCATGCTTCCTCAATTTCTGGACTACGCATGGTTCTCCTCACCTCGCACACCTAGTGATTACTTCCTGTAGTCCTTTAACTTCCTTGCTGTCGCACAACAATTTTAGCATGTCTCCAGAAAGGTAGTGAGCACTGAAGGATCCATTCTTGGCTCTGGTTGATTCTTACTACCTGAAGTGGAGGCCTCCGTGAAGCTCTTCTTAGCTCCCATGAATGTCTCCTTTGTGCATTCTAAGTCAAACTCTGGTTCCTTTGTAGGAGCCCTGCGAACCCACATACTTTCCTCTGGCTACTTCCCCGTATCCTCTCCCATTGTCGTACCGCTTCTAAGCATCATGTTTACATTCGGATCCTCTCCACGTGGCTCAGACCTCATCATTTGTATATTCTGAATCAGGGGAGGCAGGAATACCCCTTTTTCATGCATCCTTGTGATCAATGTAGGACAGTCTATTGTTTCATGATCAAGCTAAGCACAATACGAACAATATATCCTCGTTGGGTTGGTACAGTCATGGGCATAGTGCCTTGGCCCTCCGCAATTGTAACAAATTAATTGTCTGTCGCCCCTTCCTAGTCCCATTGCACCTCATCCTCAACCTTGCCCCTGAAATCCAGTGTGCACCATCCCCACATCTGGGTCGAGGGCTCGCATTTCCATCTGCATCCTATAGGCAGGGGTTTGATCCATCATTATCTCGTAACTACAGAAAGTGCGCTCATCATCGCCTACCAACCTGCAAAAATTACAAAACAATCGCTGGGGTGTCTGGGTATACTTCTGCAACAAATGACAATTATCCGTCATGTGGTTCCCTCCTATCTGACAAATCGTGCACCATAAAGCAGGTGCCATGCTCAACCCGGCCTATGCCTCTAGTATCAATGGCTTTGGCCCTCCTCCTTCCAAGTAGTTCGCGAACACTGGACAGTGATCCTTGTCATGGCCATGGCCTTTGCATTTTATGCACCATACTTCCTCGTGCGCCTCTAGCCGTGGTGCCCTATCCTACTTCAAACTTTTCATTTCCAAACACGGATTTTGTAATTGCACATGGATTTGTTGAACTCCCAACCCAAGGTCTTGTATCAAGGTCTCATGTAGTCTCATTTCCATTTCCAACACCTCGGCTTGGGTGGAAAGTTTCTATTGTGACAGCGCCATCCTCAAGTGTGGTGTTAGAGATGCTACAAACCATGTACGATGTTGTCCATCTATCAATGTCATATTGGCTTCACGGATCGTACTTTTCAGTTGTTGATCCAAATCCCAGGGAGTCTCGCCTGGGAGCACCGTGATTTCTTTAAACCCGATGATTGATTATGTTTCTAACTTTGGCCTGCTAATTTCCTTGTTCATCGCATTCTGGATCTTGTCTATCCCTGCGTTTGTGTGGTCGTTAGAGTGCTTGATATACCATGTTAATGTGTGATCCTGTAGCATGCTCACCAATGTAGCCTTCTTAATATTGTCGTCCATGACACCTTGTGCTTCCCATACTTCTCTTACCACGAACTAGAATTGGTCTAGATCTTCATTCCCTAACCCTTTGAATACTGGTAGTTTGATCGCGCTCACCATACTACACTGTGGATGTGGTGGAAGTGGAGTGGGTGGAGATGGAGGTGAGGGAGGTGAAGCGGGTGGCGGTGTGGGTGGAGGTGGTAACCATGGAATGCACTACGTTATCAAACTAATCACACTTCTCAGGGAGACCTTAGTGAACTCTTCCTCACTCTCTTGTGAGGGTGAAATTAAGAAACTGTTTTCTAATTCTTCACTACTTTTTTAGATCTTTCCGCTTCGCGTAGTCCCAAACATTAATGTATTCGCATGACCCTTTTTTCACACAATAGCATCTTAATCCAAGTATTCAAAGATTTAATATACTTACCTCGCGGTCCTTTGAGAAAGCGTCACTCTGCCTCACTGTAGCTCATGGTTGTTTCCACCACAAACTTAGTGATAAATCCCCCTATTATCCAGTTGAGCCAATGGTCCACAACTCGCACGATCTTATCTTCTGATGGTTCTAGTCTACGGACTAATTTCGGAGTCCACACTATCATTTGGTTGAGCTTACACCTTCCCTAGCTATCGGCTATCCTCGTGATCCACTCATACAGCTCAGAAGGAAAGGATGCAAAGAAAATCTTATGGATTTCCATATACACGTAGCACTCCAACCACTTTTCCTTAGATACTTGCGAAGTTCTGTTTTCCTGTGTTGTGAACTCATGAATCTTCTTGTTCAACCAATCTTCAATTTCCTTCTTTGTTGGGTTCTAGTGGAACAACATCAAACATCCCTTATGCAGATCCTGATCCTAGCAACGGAACCATTTGTTGGCTTAGTGGGGCCTGACCCAGTTTCAGAAGTGATTTAGCTAAGCAAATCCCGGTACTACTGGCCCTTTCGGCAACAGTCCATGAAGCACGGACTGAGGTCTCACCCAAAGTAGTATGGGAGGGTGTTAAAACCAAGTTTTTGCACCTTGGGGATGTCTAAATGGAGGTGATTGGTACATAGTCCAGCATTTGCACTTATTGTGCTACGTGCACCAGTGGGTACCCTGCACCCTACAATACTATCTTCGCGCAGTACTAGCTACAGCGTGACCCGTGTTATTTACCCAAGTCTTCCTTAATTAGGCTTTTTTAGCTGATTACTTAGATTATTTTCATATATAAGCATTCATACAAGTATTTATCAATTGCACGTAGTAAATAAACAAAGTAAAAGTAATGCATGACATCAAAATACAGATTCAAGAACAAATGCATAGAGTAAACTTCTCTTTATTAACTGTCAATCCCAATTATAGACCCAACTCCACCCTGTGCACTCTGTTGCAGGGGTCCGCTCACTCAGCTAGGAACTCTTCTAGGGCTTTGCGCACTTAGCTGCAGAGCCTTTTCCTACTACTATGACCTAGAACACTTCAGATCCAACTCTAACCTCAAACCATGCCTTCACTATTCTATCTCTCATTACCTTCTTTTACACTTAGATCCTTGCTTTATTTATACAATCCAATGGTCCACAAACCCTGGGTAGGCCGACACAAATTTACATTAAATTATAATATTCTAGGGTGAACATCCCTTTGACTCATCCTAGACTTTGTGCTCTGTGCCCGCAATTCGCAGAGTCTTACAATCTAATTGACCAAAACTTGGGCTTTGAGCCCCAAAAGCATGTTGCAAGGAATCCCATGCCCCACACTAGGTATTTCTACAGCTACAATCATACAAAAAAATGTACCTCAAGCAAGCTAAGAAGGATAATAAATTATCACTGAAGTATTATGGTTCATACAAGGTGTTGCAAAAGATTGGTACTATGGCATACAAATTGGAGCTTCCTACAGCTTCCTGAGTGCACCCAGTTTTCCATGTTTCATGTTTAAAGAAGGTTATAGGTGAGAAGCTCCTAGTTCAAACAATATTGCTAGAACTTAACAAGGAAGGAAAAGTCATATTGGAACCTGAAGCAATCACAGTAACAAGATCTTGATGACTATGAAATTGATCAATTTAGAGTATCTCATCAAGTGGAAGAACATACCCACTGAAGATTCCACATTGGAGGATGCGAATTTTATACAGAAGCATCCAAAACTACTCAAGCATTGATGAAAACACTTTTCTGAAGGAGAGGGGCATGTTAGGTCCCTATAATACTAGTGTATTCCCTTATTATTATTATCATTGCAGCCCCCTTATTTTTATCATTGTGCCCATGTTGTCCCCATATTGTTATTATTGTGCCCATGTTGTCCCCATATTGTTATTATTGTGCCCATAGAAGTCCACTATTGTTATTGTTGTGCTCTTAAATTAATATTGTTATGTCAGCTTTGAATATATTGTGACCCCTTAGACTCCTATATATATATAAAAGAGGTCTTGTCATTTGTATCATCAAATAATTGTTCATTTCTGTAATGTAAAGGAGGCCTCCCCTTTGAAGAGGCTGATTTTGAAGTCATGGCTCTATATTTTCTTCTATTTTGTGAGCTAGTTGCATAACAGTTAGAAGTCCAAGTTGAGATGAAAAGATGTTCCCACCCTTGCAGATCAATCAACAACCTTGCAATTGACCAAATGCATGCATCAAATGACCAATAGCAGAGTGAGATAAAAGTGGTGGAAAATATGAGTTGAATTTGATTAACATCTATCCTATTTATAACACTACTCTAATCACTAAAATAACTCCTAAGTTTTAGAAAATAATCATGCAAAAGGATAACAAAAATATATCTATTTCTAAGAAACCATAAACAAATTTTTTTTTACTAAGATTGTAAATCCTTTCAATCACTCTTCCCACAAGGGAGGTGATAGTGAAGTCTGCAATCACAAGTTTTTATAGCTTAACATCTATTTAAACAAAAGAAATACTGAAATGCTTGGAAACAAGAATAAGACATAAATACAAAAGAGCGACTAAAGCCTATGAGTTGGGCCCAAACCCAAGGGTTTCATCCCTCTAGAACTAGCTTAGATGAAACTCAATAACAAAATTCTCACTAGAAGAAAATAGTAGTCTCATACGTCACATGAAAGTTAAAAATAACAAGGTAAAATCCTGGGCTCAATAACTACTCCTAGTTGAATAAGAAATTTGAATCCTAATGAGCCTTTCAGCTAGTTTATTTATACAAAAATTTAGTTTATGGCAACTTGTTGGGCGGCAAATCCCCCCCACAACATCTTTTTGGGGCTTAAAGCCTGATTTTTGGTCAATGTAATATAAAAACTCTGCGAAATATGGACGCGGAGCACGAAAGTTTAGGATGAGTCATAGGGTTGTCCGCCCTAAGAATTGTAAAATAATATAAAGTTGTGTCGGCTTACCCATGGTTCGCAAACCATGGGACTATATAAATAGAGTGAGGCTCTAAGTGTAAAGTTAGATTTTGGGGAAGTAAGAAAGCAATAGACAGATGAAAAGGTATGGTTAGAGGATAAAAGTGGAACTGAAGTGTATTGGGTCATAGTAATAGGTAGAGGCTTTGCAGTTAAGTGTGCAGAGGCCTAATAGAGTCTGCAGCTGAGTGCACAAGGCAGAGTCGGGTCTGTATTGAACTGAACTTGAAAAGGATTATTAATAAAGATAAGTTTGATTTAGAATATTGTGCATCTATTTCGTGGATCTGTATTTTGATGTTATGTGTTAATTGTATCTATTTATTTATATGCGCTCACTTGGTAAACATCGATATGAATGCTTATGTATGAAAATCCTCTAAGTAACTAGCAAATAGAACCTAAGTAAGGAAGATTTGGGTAATTAACACTGGTCGCACTGCGGTTAGAGCTATGCAAAGGACGCAAGGGGCTCGCTGGTGCATTAGCCAAATAAGCGCAAAGGTTGAATCATGTACCAATCACCACATATTAGACATTCCCAGGGTGCGAAAAACTGGTTCTACCACCCTTCCATACTACTTCAGGTGAGACCTCAGTCCACGCTCTGTGAACTGTTTCCGAAGGGTCCAGTAGTACTGGGATTTTCTTGGCTAAATCACTTCCGAACCTAGGTCAGGCCCCACTAATCCAACACAAATGCCTTGAAAATAGGAGTGGTTTCGTACAATAGCTTAAAAATTGTAGATCTGGTTCTCTTTGAGCTTCACTTGCACTTGGAGTTACTTGGATTTCAGTTATTCAAGTTTGTAAGTCATGATTTTGTGATCTTGAGCCAAGTTAGAGAGTTAAGGAGGTGGAGACATCTCCCTAGATTCTCTCCTGGTTGTCTTCATCAACTACCTGCATAGTAAATGCCTAAAAAAATCTTCCTTTTCTGAAAATTTAATCACATTACGCCACATACTATTAAAGAAACTTATACTCTTCATGCTAAGCATATTATAATTAAAAATTTGAATTAATGTGAGAAAATAACAATTCTAAGGGCTAGAGGATAGTATAATGAACCTCAAAATATACCTATTAATGGGACCCATCATCAACCCATACTAAAGGTGTTTCAAATCCTCTGAGAAACTTAGTCATCCATATGAAGCTCATTTATCACCCTAGTGGCCTCTCTAACATCCCAAGGCACCTCAGATGGTGTGCCTTCCTATGGATAAAAACTTGCATTTGCCTCTATCTTTGTCCATACCTTCTATTCCTTTGGCTAGTTTATTTCTCCTTGTAAGCATAACAATGAATGTGGACTATGTTTGAGTCCTATCCATTTTATTTTTAGTCTTTACATGATTCTTTTATATAATGGGGTTCTTTCCAAGGAATTTCTTACCCTTTGAGGAGAGTGATACCCTTTGATTTGCAGACTGTAGGGTAAGGCATGTCACCTTCTCTGAGAATAGTGTAGACTCTTTGTTTATAACATCATAAATGTGTATTCAAAATGTAGAATGGATTTCTCTTGGGTTTTTATGTACTTAGGTGCTAGGTACTATATCAAAATGAGAGGAGGTGAGGTTCTAATTGTTGATGATAGTCGTAGGGCTCATAATTATGCTCTGATGTATAAGGGCCCTTTGTCTTCCTTTTCCATCACCTTCTTTACCTCGTCAACCCTTATCTCCTCATATGTTAACAAATATGATAATGCCATGATGTGCATGTCTCCCAATATTCAAATGGGGTCCAAAAAACTTAGAGTTGTGAGGATCATATTATGCATATAAAACTCAACTATTTTTTCCCTTTCCTCCATACTTACCTTTTTCAAAAACTCAATGAATTGTTTGTAGTCTTGGACATGAAAATACCGATACTATGATAGTGTATTAATTTTAAATTACATCCACTAATCCTTGAGGAAAATAGCATATGATTTGGATGGTTGCTTGCATTGTATGGCCTCCATAGAGAGACTTTCCATAGTGGCAAGTTGTGTTTCCTTTCTTGCAGTTGTTCTTTTAGTTTTATATTTTCTTCCTGTAGCTACTCCCTCATGGTTCACTCCCTTAGTTTTATGTCACTTAATTCCTGATAGATTTCATTGATATTTTCCTCCATTAGGCCCACATATTCTAAATTTTTGGATTTGGAAATATACATCTATCTCTGTGTCATTCCTCTTTCATTTTCTAATTCAAAGAACAGGGGGATGGAAACCTTCTGGGGTATAATCCTACCTCCAACAAACTTGTAGTAGGACTCTAAAATGGGTGTGGATCAGGTCCTTGAAGCTCTTGGAGGCATTTTTCATCTATTTTTTAGGTGGTTTCTCCTTCCTATAGCTCCTTTTTTTGCTCCTATAACATTCTTTGTTACTCTTGTAGTAGCCCATGTTTCTTCTGTGTCTCTTATTTTTCTGCTTTCCCGAGGGAAGTTTGTGTGGTGGGTTTCTTGAATGTCATGGCAGGCCTTCTCATATATGTCACAAGTCATTTGGCTTTTTCCACATAAGAGGTAATCTCATCAAATTTTCCTTCACTAGGTCCCACTTCTTCCTTTTTACTAGGTGACTCCTCAATAGTGATAGGGACCTTTGAAGGAGGTTGTGTTTTCCCTTGTCTAATCCTGGGGCTCTTCCTTATTTTGAAATGTAGAAGAACCTGCCTTGGCTACATCCTCTTGGGATTCAACGATGTGCACAATTTGGTCAATGTGGGAGCCACTTCTTACTTTGTATTCCCTCGAGAGAGATTTTCTTGATGTCCTTGCTTCTATTTTCCTTGGGGCTTAGAAGTCTTCTCAAGGATTTATTTTCCTTCTACTTGTTTCTCTCCTTCTTCTTCCTATTATAACATCTACAGCCACTGTCCAAAATTTAGCCTATGATTCATTTTGGAGCCTCACCTCAAATAACAACAACTCATCTTACGCCGACCCAGGTACTTGTGCTTTAATTGAGTTTTATCTTCTAACTATGGCTTGTGTTTTCCAACTTGATTTTCTATCTAACATGCAAGCCGATATCTTCACTTTGTTTCAACCCAGTTCCAGGCCTTCCTTAGTGAAATGCAAAATCCTTGAAGGAAACCACCCTTCAGTCTAAGAATTGCAAAATCCAAGCCTGTGGTTAGCCTTTAGCTATAAAACTACAGAGCTAGCTGACAACTTTCCTGCAGCTAGGAAATTGCGTAGAGCATGAGAGGTATCCAGAGCCACTAAGCCTAGGAATTGCGCAGAAGCTTTCCCTCGGCATCTACTCGATGCATGAGCTAGTGAGTTGTCTACTTCCCCGGGAACTACGTAATCTCTTCATGCATGTATGATAGACTTTTTATCAAAATAGAAAAAAAACATCCCTAAAAAATATAGATCTATTTTTAGCAGTTGTATTAACACTTGAGTTATTTTTGGAAACTGCCCAAGTGTCACTTTTTCCTAAATTTTTAGCCTTCTCATCATAAGCCCTAAATCAACCAAATCTATTTAATTCACTCCCCCAAAGCTCATTTTCACATTCGATCTTGGAGCTATGGCATTCCCTAGGATATGTAGGAACCTTCGGCTTGATCATCATAGTTTTCCGGGTAAAGTAGTTACTGAGCAACTTTCCATAGTTATACGTAAAATACTTCCAAGAGATTTGCGTTGAAGGATACTATTGAAAGTAGCACTGGGGATGCAGTTTAGAAGGTGTCAGTGAGTTTACCAATTTATGCAGACACTTTTTTGTTCATTGAGAAGGGCATGAAGTTAACATGGTAGGAAATCAAGGATATCTTTGCAAGAGACTTCAAGGAAGATCTAGAAGATTGGCAAGTGTATGTCAATATCCACTGGTTAGTCTTACATAAGGTTGCATGTAGGTAACCTGCATTCCCATGTGTGGACATCATCCACTGGACTGTATCACACACACATCCTGAGACTATGACATTGAACAATGCCAGTGGAACATAACTTGTTACATTCAGGATGGAGAATTATCATCAAATGTATCACTTACCTTAG
This sequence comes from Pinus taeda, assembly GCA_000404065.3. Taxonomy (NCBI): domain Eukaryota; kingdom Viridiplantae; phylum Streptophyta; class Pinopsida; order Pinales; family Pinaceae; genus Pinus; species Pinus taeda. Next base: position 24,890 of record APFE030461316.1, on the reverse strand, counting down.
CCAGTGAATCACATGGATGAACTTTTCTATGCCACCCACAACTATGTAAACACCAAAGATATTATAAAGCATTGGGTGAAGGAGTTGTCAAAGTTTACATCCACGTCCAATGATGTTTACAAGACAAAGTCACTAAGTAAGGCGTACCAATTCTTGATCATATTTGCATGCAAATTGTATGGTCAATAGAGAATGGATAACTTTCCACAAAATTAGGTGGTTGGTTAGGACCAGTTGGTGAATGATGGAAAACCATTTAACTAGTCAAATCTATTGGCTCATCAGTTGAAATTCCATGTGACTAACACCTTGAATTTGCCCAAGGATGAGAAAGCGAGATTCTACATGTCCCCGTAATTACTTGATGCAATCTGTGCCCAACATCCGTTTCCTTGAATGGGTTGGATGTGGACACCACACAAGCATGTCATCAATATTTATTGCAAGTTTCTTTCTGAGTGCAGCTACTGAGGAGTTATGGCAAGGTTAGATGACCATTTCATCAACTCGGTGTATAATATGATCTTCGATCATGATCCACCTAGCATGTCCCAAGAAGCGATGGAAGCATTACTTAACATTTCATATTGGTATGCCTTAACTAGTGGCACCTACATCAAGATGATTGGTAGAGAGAAGCCTCCACATTTTCTACCCAGGTTTGCCACGGACAAGTTGGTCATGCAAGAGGTTGCATATCATGTCTCCAAAGGGTTATCATCAAAGGCTGCATAGGAGGAATAAGGCAACATGGCATGCTCTTCCTTTGCAAATTGGATTATACGAGATTAAGAGCTTGAAAAAAGTAGATGCCAAAGCCAAGGAGATAGTGAGGTATGCGTTCAACACCAAAGATTGCAATTTGTATGATCCCCATGAGATTTGCAAGTACCACTATGCAAGAGTGTATTATCCATGGATCCACGTGGAATTTCATTAGGTAGAGGAGGACCCTTGGAGGTATTGTTACAACCACTCCAAGCTCAATGAACCAGTTAACATATCCATAGAATGGAAAGTTGCTCTACAAGCAGCAACACTGCAAGAAGCAACAACAACAATAGTAAGAAGAAACTAACTGACACATGACAAGGGTAAGAGGAAGATTTATGAGAACCCATAGGCTGAGCAAAGATACAAGCTCATAGAATATCCTCTCATTGAGAAATCACTTTGGTAGCAAAGGCAAAGAGACAACAATGCATAAAGAGAGCAGAGTGAAGGAAGAGAGAGAGGAAAAGGTTAGAGGAAGCATAAAGGAAGTTGTAGGAAATGAAGATGAAGCTGAAAGAAGAGTAGGAGATAAGAAGGAGAGGGATGGAAGAGAAGGAGAAATAGGAACAAGAAGAAGGAAAAGACACAATCGCAGAACGAATTGCACCCATATAGGTTGACGAGTCAGAATAGCGAGCAGATGAAGAAGAGGGTGAGAGGATGTAGGATTGGGAGCTTATTTAGCAAATTGAGAAAATGGTTGAAGAAACAGACATGGATTTGGGACAAGAGTTGTAGGACCAAGATACCAACCTCATGTCTAGAGCATCAAAGGACACCCCTCAGTGTCCACCATCTCCAGTATAAAAACTAGTCTTGAGCGAGCAAGGAGAGGATATTCTCCTTGATGATGATCTAATGATGGATGTGTACAATCTATCATTTGATGATTTTCAATAGAGGATTGTACAAGCATGAAGAAAACATTTCCCATATGATCACGCACCACCCGCATTTATGAAGGAAAGGGTGATAGTGTTAGATGTTGGAAAACATCCAATCGCCATGGCCGATGCCACTTTGGCTTATGCAGGAGTCATCAGAAAAAATGTCAAGTTCTTTTTAGTAGAGAATGAAGAGATGGCAAATAACTTGCAAGTATCCAGGAAGAAAGAAGAATAATGGGAGGATCTGCAATGGCAGAAATGAGGAAGGAAATACTTGCTCAAGTATTAGCTCTTGAGGCTACCATGTCAAAACTCTATGATGGATTTTTCACCATGCATAAGGCGAGTTTCCATCTATTTCGTTTCTAGCAATGAAGCATAAATATTGTCCAAACCCTTAGTTTCATACACACTGCTATCGCCCATGTGCAAGAATGGACAATCAGATACAAAGGAGCCTCACTTCCATTACCCAAGATGATGAAGCCACAGACACAATTAGGCAAAGCAAAGATCTGGATGCACATCCATAAATATGAGCATCTCTCCCTGTTGGTTAGTAACATACAAGTTTCATATGCATGATTTTTCAGGAGTTTGGATGTGATGGTCAGGACACATAGGATCCCATCAATCAGTTCCCTCATTGTATCTAGGGAGAAGAACCAAGTCCAACTAGATACCAATAGGTACATGGATCAACTAAGGCGAGGGGCCACCAATAATGACTTGGAGCTGAGTGCAAAAAAATGACAGATGTACATCGGTGGTCCTACCATAGTCAAGACCATGTTGCTCATGCTTCAGGATGAGTTCGACAAAGATTCCTAGACCATATACCCACAAGCTATGGAGGAAAGGGTACACCTTGAGAAAAACACTATCAAGTAGTATGGGGACATAATATCATAGTACCAAGCTTGGTATCAATACGTCACCAAGAGTCATCATGTGGATGTTACTGAGTTGGTCTACCCCTAGGCATCTGAATCATAGTGTTGTGTCTTGTCAGGTTGTCTCTATCCTCTTTTGTCTCAGATGGGTACATGTGGAAATTGTATATTATTTGTGAATATATTGTAAGTAAAATTCCAAGTGTCATTAGTGGAATGTGAATAGTCACTATTTAATGTAATGGGTTATTTGTAAAGAAGTTGAAGAGTCATCAGGGTAGCCAAAGAGTCAAAGGGGAATTTCAAGGGTCACCCACCCTTTTTTATAAATAGAACCTCATAACTCATAGAAGATGCATTTGGGAGCCAAGATTTTGGCTAGGCTTAGGCTTAGAGAAGGTTTGGAAGTATTTTAATATGCCTTGGCTTCTCCACAGTGTAGAGTGAGTATACTTCCTTGGAGGAGCAGGGGCCCATGACTGTAATGTTCCACTATTGGGGCTAGTGGATATCAATGTTGTATGTATGGATGGAACTTTCACTTAATAATATAAACTAGCCAACATGTTTTCATGCATATGTTTTTATTGTAGTTGGACTACTCTAGTTTATTTAGCAGTGTATGTTGTTTAAATTACGCATTTTCTTATGAACTATTTTTTTTGCAATTGTATGAATCTGGTTGAAGGTGTGCTATTTGATTAAACCGTCACTTTGTTTGTGGATTATTCCACATTGTATATTTTGGTGTCATTCCCCTTATGTGTTCCTTTCAGGATGCATACTATTGCAAGATTCTAAGGGATACACTTCCTTTTCCCTTACATGTGTTAGAACCTCCATGCATCTCACTTGACTCAGTGCAAGGTCACACACTTGCTTCCAACCAAAGTCACCATACTTATCTCTGCGCGCTACCATGGTAAAGGCACTACTTTACCACCCACTGTTGAGACTCCTACTCCAAATGGTCTGAAGTCTAGTTGGGACTTCTTACCAGGGAGATCCCCTTGAATGTTGGTAGGTCCAACATCATCAACATTTATGGTGCTAGAGGGAGGGCCAAATGACAAGTTGAGCCCTCAAAGTCTACTTTGAATCTCTACACATCATTCATGACTTACATCATAATCTCAATCCCGACATGTTTTTCCCACGCTCATGATTTCAAAGGGTCGAAGGATGTTATTGATAACTTGTCACAACTCAAATATGATGGTGAAGGCATAAAACCCTTGTTAAGACACGAAGTTTTGTTTTTGGGTTTTTGTGATAGGAATGAAGTCCCCTTGGATGACATTGCCTGTGGGTTGTTCACTTACATGTTTGAGAGGTGCATTAAGCAATGGTGTCTCACATTGCTTGTAGCCTCTATTCACTCTTTCAATAAGATGATCAGAGAGTTAAGTTGTTCTTTCTTTTGTTATGGCCATAAAGAACTTAATTGAAAAATTTTAAAATTACGAAAAGCACCTGACGTATTTATTGTGTAATTTTATCAAAGCTTCCATCATCTTTGTTTGAATTTTTAGAAGATGAAATTGATTGGGAATTTCTCACCAAAAGGTTTAAGTATCTTCTTCACATATCTAACAATCCACATGAATTAGAATATTTTGAGAACCTCCCAACATTCCCAGGTGTTAGATATTCTAAATATGAGATGGGAAAGGTTACTGTCACAAGTGACTCTCTGTCCTCTTCTCATCAAACAACTCTAGCTCCATGGGATGAGGTGGGAGAAGTTGTGAATCCACCTGTTGAACTATCACCTCCTCACAACCCGCCTACTCTGGATTTCTGTGTATATCTTGACTGCAAGCTTGATGGTTGTCACATGGTATCATCTCCTTGACCTCCGTCTTCTAGTTCTTTTGATCCTCAAGATTTTGGTGTCTTGTGTTCATCCATTCCAGATTCCACAGGTGATTTTCATGGAAATCAAGTTATGGGTAGTATTGATGTTGTGCAGCCAAACTATGCTATCATTTTTTATGAGTATGTGTGGGAATCTAAAGAAGAATTTGCAGAAAAGGATGAAATCCTTCTGCCAAAACCTTGTCCATTTTATCCTAAAATATTCTATGATTATACCATTTAAAATAGGCATCTATTTTAGCAGTCGAAGTTACACTTGAGTTATTTTTGGAAATTTTCGCCAAGTGTCAATTTTTCCTAGATTTTTGTCCTTCGTGTCATAAACCCTAAATCGACCAAATTTATTTAATGAACGCCCCTAAAGCTCATTTTCACATTCGATCTTGGAGATATGGAATTCCCAAGGAGATTTAGGAACCTTCAACATGGTCATTGTAGCTTTTCTAGATACAGGATTTGTTAAGCAACTCTCCACAGTTACAGGTAACATGGGTTCCAAGAGAGGTTCACCAAAGGATACTATTGAAAGTGGTACTGGGGATGCAGTTGAGCAGGTGTCAGTGAGTTTACCAATTAATGCATACACTCAATTATTCATTAAGAAGGGCATGAAGATAACATGGCAAGAAATCAAGGATATCTTTACAAGATACTTCAAGGAAGATCTAGAAGATTGGTAGGTGTACGTCAATATTCACAAATCAAGCTTACATAAGGTTACATGCAAGTACCCCTGCATTCCCATTTGCATAAATCATCCACTACACTATATCACACACATATCTTGAGACTATGACATTGACCAGTGCTAGTGGAACATAGCTTTCTACCTTCAGGACAGAGAATTATCATCGGATGTATCACTTACCTTAGCCGATGAACTGCATGGATGAACTTTTCTATGCCACCCAAAATATGTAATAACCAGATATATTATAAAGGATTGGGTGAGGGAGCCATCAAAGTTCATATCCATGACCAATCATGTTTAGAAGGTGAAGTCACTCATAAAGACCTACCAATTCTTGATCATCTTTGCATGTAGATTGTACAGTCAACAGAGCACAAAGAACTTTCCATAGAATTGGGTGGTTGTGTTGGACCAGTTGGTGAATGATGGAAAATCATTTTACTGGTTAGATCTGTTGGCTCATCAATTGAAACTCCATGTGACTAACGCCCATAATCCACCCAAGGATGAGCAATCAAGATTATACATGTCTGTGTATTTACTTGATGCACTCTGTGCCCAACATCAGTTTCTTAGCATGGGTTGGATGTGGACACCACATGAGCATGTCGTCAATATTTATTTCCAGTTGCTTTCCAAGTGAAGCTACTGAGGAGTTAGGGTGAGGCTAGTTGAAAATTTCATCACTCGAGTGTACAATTTGATCTTTGAGCATGATCCACCTTGCATGTCCCAAGAAGCAATGGAGGCATTACTTAAAATTGAAAATTGCTATGCCTCACTTGGTGGCACCTTCATCAGGATGCTTCGCAAGAGGTCACATATCACATCTCCACAGGGTTATCAACGGGGCTACATAGGAGGAAGAAGGCACCATGGCCTACTCTTCCTTTGTGGTTTGGATTGTACGAGATTAAAATCTTAAGTTAAGTGGATTTTGAAGCCAATGAGATAGTGAAGTTGAGTTCAGCACTACAGATCACAATCCGTATGATCCCCATGAGATCTGCAAGAACCACTTTGAGAGATTGTATTATCTATGGATCCAAAATGCATGCCATTATGTAGAGGAGGACCCTTAGAGGTATTTTTACAACCAATCCAAGCTCAATGAACCAGTCAGCACAACCATAGAATGGAAAGTTTCTCTGCAGGCAAAAGCACCATAGGAGGCAACAACAACAACAACAACAAGTACCAAACCAACGTAGGACAAGGATAAGAGGAAGATTTCGATGAAGCCAAAGGTTGAGGAAAGCTTCAATTTTACAGAAGATCCTCTCATTTAGAAAGCAACTTTGGTAGCATAGGAAAAGAGACAACAACTCATAAAGAGAGAAGAGAGAAGGAAGAGAGATAAGTAAAGGTTGGAGGAAGTAGAAAGGAAGTTCTAGGAAACATAGAGGAAGTTAAAAGAAGAGCAGGAGCTAAGAAGGAGAGGGAGAAAAGAGAAGAAAAAATAGGAACAAGAAGAATGGAAAGGTACGATCATAGAACAAACTACACCCATATAGGTTGAGGAGTAAAAAAAACCAGCAGGTGAAGAAGAGGCTGAGAAGATGAAATATTGGGATCTTGCTCAACCAATTGAGAAAATGGTTGAAGAAACGAACATGGAGTTGGGATAGGAGTCTCAGGACCAAGATACTGACCTCATGCTGAGAGAATCTAAGGTTGCCCCTTAGTCTCCACCACCTCCACTATCGGAACCAGTCCTAAGCGAGCAAGGGGAGGTTGTTCTCCTTGATGATGATATGGTGATGGATGTGTACAATCTGTCATTTGATGAGTTGCAATAGAGGATTGTACAAGTGTGGAGAAAGAACTTCTCGGATGATCATGCGTAACCTACATTTATGAAGGAAAGGGTGATAGTGCCAGATGTTAGAAAACATCCAGTCATCATGGCTGATGCCACTATGGCTTATGGAGGATACACAAGATCAAATGTCAAGTTCTTATTAGTAAAGAATGAATATATGGGAAATAACTTGCAAATGGCTAGGTAGAAAGCAGAGTAATTCGCAAGATCTGAAATGGAAAAAATGAGGAAGGCGATAATTGGTGGAGTATTAGCTCTTGAGGCCACCACACAAGAAATCTATGACGGATTCATCATCGTGCATAAGGTGTTTGTCCATCTATTTGGTTTCCATAGGTGAAGAAGAAATATTATCCAAACTCTTAGTGTCATACACATTATTCTTTCCCTTCTACAATAATGGACAATGAGATACAAAGGAGCCCCACTTCACTTTCCCAAGATGACGAAGCCACATGCAGAGATAGACAAAGAAAAGATACAAATGTAGATCCAAAACTATGAGTAGCTTTCCGCATTCATCAGTAACATACGGGATTCATATGCATAGTTTTTCAAGAGTTTGTATGTTATGGTGAGGATGCACATGATCCCGTCAATCGGTTCCCTCACCATAGCTAGGGAGAAGAACCAAGTCTGACTAGAGATCGACATGTACATAGAGAAGCTAAGGCAATAAGCCACCAATGATGACTTGTAGATGAGTGAAGAAAATGAAGTACATCGGTGGTCCTGTCATAGTCAACATCATGTTGTGCATGCTTCAAGATGAGTTGGACAAAGGTTCCCAGACCATATCCCCACAACCTATGGAGGAAAGATTCTGCTTCCATAATGACACTATCAAGAAGTATGGGGACACAATAACATAGTACCAAGCTTGGTATAAGTACATCACCGAGAGTCATTAAGAGGAAGTTTCCAAGTTGATCTTCCCCTAGACTTCTGAGTCATAGTGTTGTGTCTTGTGAGATTGTCTCTAACTTATTTTGTCTGACATGAGTACACGTGGAAATTATATATTGTTTATGAATATATCATAAATGAAATTCCAAGTGTCATTAGTGGAATCTAAATAGTCACTATGTAATGTAATGAGTTATTTGTAAAGAGGTTGAAGAGTCATAAGGGTATTCAAAGAGTCAAAGGGGATTGTAAATGGTCATCCCACCCTTTTTTATAATAGAACCTCATAACTCATATAATAATCTTTTGGGAGCCAAGCATTTGACTAGGCTTAGGCTTAAAGAAGGCTTGGAGTATTATGATGAGCCTTGGGTTTCGCACAATGTAGAGTGAGTATACTTCTTTGGAGGAGTAGGTGTCCATTACTGTAATGTTCCACTATTAGGGTGATGTCAATGGTGTATGTATGGATGGAACTTTCACTTAATAATATAACTAAGCCAACAAATTTTCATGCATACGTTGTTATTGTATTTGTACTATTCTAGTTTCTTTAGCAATATATGTTGTTTAAGTTATGCATTTTCTTCTAAACTATTTTGTTTGAAATTGTATGAATCTAGTTGAAGGCATGTTGTTGGATTATCTTGTCACTTTGTTTTGTGGACTATTCCACATTGTAGCTTTTGAAGTCATTCTACTAGTGTGTTCCTTTCAAGCTACGTACTATTACAATCTTCTAAGGAATACACTTCCCTTTCCCTTCTGTGTGTTAGAACCCCCATGCATCTCACTTGACACGTAGCAAGGTCATACACTTGCTTGCAAACAAATTTTTCATACTTACCTCTGCGTGCTACTACGATCAAGGCACTATATTACCACCCACTGGTGGGACTCCTACTCCAAATGGTTTGAGGTCTAGTTGGGACTTCTTACTAGGGAGATCCCCTTGAATATTGGTGGGTCCAACACTATCAACACTATTAGAAAATTATATATTATGTAGCAATAGAACACATAAAATATTGCAGAAAGGCAAACACATAATATGCATCAAACAAGAGAGAGATGAAAATATACATGGTTCACTCAATTTGGCCTATGTCCGTGGAGAAACAATCAAGCCTTCCTTTTATATTATACAAAAAAATGAAGAGATACAACCTACATCAAATTTGTTGTAATTCCCTCTTTGCTCTCACACAATCTCCTCTCTTTTTCTCACTGAGAATCCACATATATCTAGCCATAATACAATTCCCTCCTATATAGCGAGGGGTTTCCTTGTAGGGAAAAGAATCCTAAATTAAACATAACTTCTACCATCAAATCACATGCCTAATGAATGGCTCAGATTGACTATGAAATTACAATATTTTATAATGTGATTTTACATCTATTTTTATCTTTGAGAGCGCTTACCCCGAACCCCCTCTAGGAGGGGGCTCATAAAATCGTAGTCAGTCCCCCCTTGTCCCCCCTAACTTCGATTAAATGACGGGTAGCATTGCTGTCCCATTAGGATATGGGGTCCAACACCGCGATACCTATGAATAAAGAATATAATCAGGCTCCACACCCAACAAACACTTCCTAAAGCTCTTCTTCTTCTTACTTTGTTCCTTTTGCTTCTTCTTCCTCTATTCTCAGTGCTTATTCTTCCTTTGTTATGCTTGCCTCTGCTTCCTCTATTTTTCCTCCCCTATATCTAGTGTTAGAGGCTCGTGTTCCTCCAGGTGGGTTGGCCTCGGTTTCAATGAATATATCCTTGTCCATGTCCAAAAAATCAATCCAGAGGATAGGTTTCCTTAAGAAGCTCAAAGAATCCATCACAATTAACTTGATGAGGCCATGGTAGGCTATGTGTTAATTCTTTCCTTCCCTCACCTTCTGGCTCATTTCAATGATTGAGTGTGGGAGGAAATGGGGAACACTAAGCCTTTGACGGAGAGGCAATTCTACTTTGAATCTTAACTCATGAATTAACCTAAAATGATAGGCATATACCACACTCAATCTCCCTTCAAAAGATATAAATTTGAGGATGTGATAATACACCTCATCCTAGGGGTTACGTAGGCTTTCTCTTCTTACTCCATTCTTATCTTCTATGGGCTTATCTCTCTAAATGAAGAAGTTATTCTTGGATATAAAACATACAGCCTTATCTTCCTTGCTCCATTAAACCCCTAAGGGTAAGGTGGTCACTCTACTTATGGTTTCACAACTTAAGGAGATGGCCAGTCCTTTCACAACAATAATGGCACTATCTTCCCCTTGAGGATGTAGTTCCATGGAAAATTCATGAGTGATATCATCATGATACCCTTTTAATAGTTCAAAGAATCCCACCCATTGATGTCTTCTAAATATGTTCACTATAGGAGGGTGTTGGTGAATTCTCTCGGTGTATGTGGGTTATTTTTTATTAAATCCTCCCCCCATTTATTCTACTTCCCCTTCTTAGTGTTACTTAGCTGTGGAATTCAATTTTATTCAGAGCAATATGAGTGGTAGAAACAATTTTAGACCTCCTTTTTATTAGTGAGGGAGAAGGATGCCATAATTTATATCAAACATTTTTTTTTCTCTACCCTTGTCTAGCCTTTACACACAACAATTTCCAAAATACATACTGCTCAATTGTAGTTTACAGGTTACTAAATTCAGGCATAATTTCTCACGCAATTGTATGTAAATCAAGGAGGGAGGAAGCCACCTACTCCTTTTCAAAATAAATTTGTATGTGCATGAGGGTTGAAGACCATTTCGGGTCATTGTGGCTCTCTTTCAACCTTAAATTCCCTCTTGTAGCTCCTTCCCATCCATCCTGTAGCATTTTGCATGCTCTTGTAGATTCCTATTATAATGCCTACAAAAAAAAATCGAAATAGATTGATGGCACCTTAGGTACTCTGAGAGTAATAGTTATGCCTTCCTCTAACTATTTTTTTTAAATGAGCGATGGTGAAAATGGAGTCGAGCCTAATACATAATATTCCCTTTATGATAAAGGTTCGGAGTGCTTTGGTGACATGGAACATACACAAGTTTCCTTTTTTGAATCGTTGTCCCTTCCCCTTGCAATCATTACCCCAGTCCTCGTGATTATCACATCACCCCTTGTAAGGACCACCCCATTTGATTTGACATATCCACATTGCATTGGTGACTTAATATGAACTTTATTTAACTAACTGAGGGTGGCCAACTTCATTGGCCACCTCTAGCCTATTAAAACTCCTTTCTCGGCCATTAACACATTTTAACATTTTATGCATAAGGAAGAGGTGAGGGTTGTCATACCTAAACCTACATGTGGATTAAATTTCTAGAGATGGTTTCATGTTGGAGTTGGGCCTAATAACATCATGATCTTGAGGGAGTTTATTTCCTTGGCTCGTTTATGTTCAAGCCTTTATAACTTGATGATCTTCTGACCGATACAGGTGCATTCCCTATGTTGAATATGTTGTTGATGGAGTAGATGGCATGCTTCCTAAGGATGATGTGCCCCCCCTATATTTTATAAATGGTTCTGATATGCTCTCTTTGGGTGAAACAATTTCAAGGATTTATGTTGTGACTATACAAGCTGCTACAAGTGGAGTCTCCTTCCTATAGCATTCATTTAATCCTCCCTTCGATTCTTCATTTTGCATGCTGGGTTGAGCGAAAGTGCTGAAATGTATGCGAATAGGCTTAAGATCATGAGGAAGTGGTGTAGGTGATAGAAGAATATAAATAAAATATTTTTTATGTTTTTTTAGATGCATAATAAAGTGGAATTTTTGAGAAAATGTTTTTCTATATGGAGTGGATGGGTGATGGTGTTGACATTGGAGGACACCACTTCACATTTCCTAGCTAAGACATCATGCCCTTCTGGTTTCGTTTTCCCATTAGATCCTCCTATTGTAGCCTTATAGGCTCCTCCTATAGCATTACAGGACCTCCATAGCATTACAAGTTCCTCCTGCAGCATCACAATGAGGATGAAAAATTGGAGCTTTTTGTTGATTGGTGTTGGGAACGAGTTCCCCTAAGAGGCAGTTATGGGGCTAAAACCCTATGTTTTGGGGTAGAAAGACAAAATTTTGTATAAATAATGTAAATTCTCCACATTTTTTGGTTGTGGAGCATGAATATGTCAAAAGTCATTAAATTTTGTTCGCCCTTGTTTTGTAAAGAATCATGTCGGTTGTAAAGATCCACCCATGGTCTGCGGACCATGGGATTGTATAAAAAGAAGCTAAGTAAGTAAGTTCTAAGGAGAGTAGTAGAAAGAAGTAGAGTTCTAAGTGCTTTGGGTCATAAGAGAGATAAGAGCAAGAGTCTTAGCATCGGTAAAGGCTCTGTAGCTGAGTGCGCAGAGGTTGATGAGCGCTTGTATTATAGCAAGGATATTGCAACTCCTGGGCTACCAGCTTTACTTATCAAGCTAGGGTTCATACAAACTTGGAGGTGTTAGTGCTATATGCACAAGTAGAAGTGAAGGTCCTGCCTGTTGTCACTTATTCATCTGGCGAGAGTCTCTAAGGGTTCCAAGCCAGACTTCTATAGAGTCATAAGAAGCTTGATTCTTTGATGGAAGAAGAGAAAATATATTCTAAGGGAGATACTCTACTACAGTAATGAAGAAAACAACATGTAATTCTAAATCACACAATATCTTAAGTAACCATTTAAATAGCTAAACTAAGCAGAATTGCTAAATCAACACTAACCTAATGATGCTATCTAAGTTACGGAAGTAAAGAGAATCAAATCAAACAAATGTGTAAGCAAGGAAACTAAACTAAGTTTGTTTTCGAAATTTTGGTGTTTTGGTAAAATCAAGCATGCAAGGAGTCAAGCGGAAGAGCAAGTGAAGATCAAAATCAATGAAAGGAGGACGTAACAAACTAGAAGTGCAGAGGAACCATTGGATTGATCTGTAATATTATTAATGGGAGATGAGAGACGAAGATCTTATCGCAGAAGATTACATGAATAGATGGATGAATAAGACTGGTAGAAGATGAATGGCGGATACCTTATTGTGGAAGGTTTAAGTCAAGATATGAACAAACAAGACTAATTGGAAGATGAATGGTAGAGATCCTATTGAGGTAGGTTTAATTCAAGAGATGAATGAACAAGACTAATTAGAAGATGAATGGCAGAGATCCTATCACGGGAGGTTTAAGTCAAGAGATGAACAAACAAGACTAATTGGAAGATGAATGGCAGAGATCCAATCATGGGAGGTTTAATTCAAGAGATGAATGAAGAAGACTAATTAGAATATCAATGGCAAAGATCCTATTGCAAGAGGTTTATGTCAAGAGATGAACGAACAAGACTAATCGGAAGATGAATGGCGGAGATCCTATTGTGTGAGATTGAGTGAATAGATGGATGGACAGGATTAACAAAGGATGAGAAATGAAGATCTGATCCTGGGAAAAATGCGCGGAATGATGGAGCGGGTTTCCATAGGTGGTAAGCAGTTTCTCACATGCCCTCAAGGTTGTAAGCAGAATTCCAAAATTTTGCACGATTAGCCTAACTGGGTGACACATAGCACTGGAAAACCAATATTCTTGCGTGTTCTCAGGCAATTATTAGCTATGCAATAATTCACGTGAGATTGTGTGATAGCCGTTGGATCAATTGGGATTGATTAACGGTGGATATTGGCCAAGTTAGTTGGTAATCGGGTGATGCGATAGATGTTGGATTGAGGGCGTGATAGATCAATGGTGGAGATTTAGAGTGCATAAAGTAGGTGGAAGAATCCACGATAGTCGTTGGATCAATATAGACAGATCAACGCTGGAGATCTGGAGCACATAAAGTCAAGCGTTGAACTGAATCGGACGGTGATTGGTCAGGTTTGTTGTGGATCGGATGGTAAGGAGATCTATCGGTATAATCTGCTTAAGACGTGATTTATTGGCTCGCGCTTAAGTATTTCATACTGAAGGAAATGAGAATATGAGTGAGATCTATTATAGAAAGAGAGTGATTGAAGATGATAATGATGAAAGGAACCAAATACTGAATCAAGACAACAAACTCCAAACCTCATGCGATAACTAGAAATTTGAAACATAACCAATCTACTCTACACTGCAGTAGTGAAAATGCAGCTACTTAAGCAAATGAACGATTAAACCATGAATCTATGCACTCTACTTCTGTAATGGAAATGCAGCTATTTATGCAAATGAACAGTTAAACCAAGGATCTAAGCTAGCATACATGTATAGTAAAGAGGAACCTTAGCTACTAGGGTTGGGCCCTAACCTAATATCTTCAGCCCTCTGAGTTAACTCAATGTTGGATCAAAACAAAACTCATTCTTATTATCAAAATAATAATGGGTTACATAAAAAACTATCACGAGTCTTGTAGCTCCAAAATGAAGTAAAGTTTTACAATCAAAATTCTGAATCCTACTGAGGTCCTAGGCCTCTCTACTTATACTTCTGAAGTCTCCAACTACTTCCTTAAAATTAGGGAGGCTTGGCTCCCAAACTAGAGATAAACTAGTGCTTTGACTTCCACTTGCTCGGCTACCTTCTAGTCCTCATGATTTGGTTGGTATCACTCCAAGTTGATGGAGGAATATTCGAATGGAGGGGTAGTAAATGAGGAGGATTTCCCTCCTATAGTTCCTCTCCCTTGTCCCATTCATGTTTTGACCAAGATCTTTTCCAAAATTCCTTGTTTTTACCCTTTAATCCTGCATTACATGCACATTAGACCACAAATCAAAATATCTAACTCTAGCTCATCTCATAAGCAAAATATAATCAAAAGTATGTAATAAGATATGAGAATAGTTTGTTTGACTAAGCTAGGAGGTGAATTAAGGCCCATATAATTACCTAATGATGAGGTTCATCATCACCCACCTACTGAAAGTGTTGCTCATCCCCTGAGCAACTTAGTCAATGTCCATGTCCTTCATGGCTCTCGCAACCTCTCTGACCTCCCATGATTCTCCTGTGGTCTCTTCTTCTTGTTCATAGAAGCCTGCTTTCCTTTCTACTTATTCCCACTACCTCTTTTCCTGTTCTTCTTTTCTCCCTTCTAGAATCCCTAGAAGTAGTGGTGGACTAAGTTTCAGGCCTATCCAATTGACCTTCAACCTTTGCATTGATTGATTATACATAGTTGTCATGTTGAGCACCTCTCTCAACCTTTGAGGGGAGTGATATTCTCTAATCTTCAAGTTGTGTGGTAGTGTGTTCCATCTCCTTGAGTAGGCATGTATACTATCATCTCCTAGCAGCCTAAACATATCCTCAAAATGTGAAATTTCTTGCTCTTGGGTAGCAAGATATCTAGGTTCCAGCTAAGGATCATTTGTAATTAGATTATGGGTGTTGATTAGGGCCTTGGGATTTGATTGTTCAACTATGATGAAAAGAGGTTCATTCTTCTCTCTAGCCAATATTCTTTGCATCTTTGTAGCCCTTGACTCCTCATGGTTCATCCATGATGTCAAAGCCATTAATTGTAGATCTCCTAGCTCGGCATTAGAATCCCAAACATTCTTGTTTGTGAGCGCCTTGTTGTGAAAGTAAAATTTAGCCATTTTGGCCCTATCCTCTAGTGTACTTTGATCACAAAGATTAGTAAACTACCTATAGTCCTGAAATGGCATGGTGCCCCTTTGTTTTAGTGTTTTGATCTGAAATTTTAGCCATTGTCCTCTAAGGTAAAAATCATAGGATTTAGCTGGAATCCTGCACTGGATAGCCTCCAAGGAGAGGCTAGCCATACATGCTAGTTGGTTTTCCCTTTCCTATATTTTTCCTCTTAGCCATGCATTTTCCCTCTCAAGTTGATCTCTCATTATTTCTTCTTTGTCCCTTGGTGTAGGGGAATCTTCAATCTCAATAAGGATTTTCGTTGATATTTGTGGCTTCACTTGTTTGATTCTTGTTCTCTTTCTTGTTCTGAAATATAGAGGGTTTAGCCTCCTTATTTTCTTTCTTTCCTCCTTGTGTTCTTCCCCTTCTGTTTCAATGCCTTCTTCCTCTATGTTTTTCTTATCTTCTTCCTCTTGTTGTTCTTTCCCATCTCCATCAGTTTCTTCCTTCGTTTCCTCCTTTGTTTCAACATCATCCTCCTTCTCTTCTCTTCCTTCTTCTTCTACTTCATCATGTTCCTCTGTATTAATTTCTTCTTTATTCATATCATCCCCATCTAACTCTGTATCTTCTTCTTCATTTTTTTCCTCCTCCTCACTGACAAAAGGACTAACATCGTAGGTGAGGGCTTTGATGTTATCCTCTACTAGTAAGCTCTAAAGATTGACCATGTTATAGGGATCCTAAGGTTTTGGAGGGCATCCTCAATGAGGATCCTGGTCAACCCATGGTGAGCCAATTTTTGGGACTTCCCTTCCTTTACTTTGTTGTTGGAGTTTATGAGTGATTGCATTAAGAAATAGGGTATACTGAGTCTTTGGTGAACTATTTTTTCTAACCCAAATCTTAATTCTTCAAGCATCCTAAAATGGTAGCCATAAACAACACTATATCTACCCTCACATGAGATATATTTGATGAGTTGGTAAACTAACTCACTCATGGGTATGGCAGACTATCCCTCTTTACTCCATTTTTATCCTTTATGGGTTCTTCACTTTCTAAAAAGAATTTTCTTTTTTCCACCTAACTATCTGCTTTGTCTTCTTTTCTCCATGGAATTCCTAGGGGGAGTGTGGTGACCCTACTGATGAGCTCTGGGGTGAGATCTATAGTGAGCCCTCTAACTATAATAGTGGCATGGATTCTGCTATGTGGAGTGAGGGAATGAGAAAATTCTTGAGCCACCTCATCATCATACCCTGTGAATTTTTGAAACATTCCATCCATTGGTGTCTTATAAATATTTCAAGCACTTGGGGGTGTTGTTGTATCCTCATAGTGTTTGTGGGTTATCTCCTATGAAACCCTCCTATAATCTTTCTTGTGAGGTTTGAGGAGGAAATGAGAGGTTTGACACAAGAATTTTAAATTCAGGAGAAAACAGAGTTTCCTGTGTATGTAATATACCTCCCACAATTGTAATATCCACTAGCTTTTAGAGCATTTCTAGTTCATTTTCTTGTAAATTGGGATGGATTTTTAGATCCTACTAGTTTTAGAATGGTGGTAGTAGACAATTCTTGTGATATTCCCTCTTGAACCCCTTTCTACCTATCCTGTAGACTACCTCTGCGTATCCTGTAGATTGCTCCTGTAGACTGTTCCTGTGCATGATCCTATAGAAATTCTCTTGTAGAATGATGGATCCTCACTTCCAGTGGGTGGCCAGAGTTATAAGAGCGACTTGAGTGAGGGATTTTTGAGGAGGTGGAATGCATGAATGCATGCAAATGATGTTTTGTTTCCCAATCCTCGTAATCAACTCCCACCTTGTAGATCCATAGTTAACCACTTCTTGTCTTACTCCTCCTCTGTCTTTGAGTTGACTATGGCCATGTGTGACAGGACACCCAAATTTGTATGTGATGACTAAACAAAGGTGGCAAAGTTAACTAGCCACCTTTTCACTTATAAACCAACTACCTTGTAACCTTTACAAATTTTGATCAAATTATGCATATGAGTGAGTGATCAGGATACTTACCTGTGGTCTTGATGCCATGTTGTAGTTTTTGAAGATCAAATGTGCTTCGTTGTTTATTTGTTGCATGGTCATCCTTCTTCCTCTTCTGTTGGTTGTTGTCTATTGTCTAGATCATCTTAGCAAAGACCTATAGCTGACGATTGATATTCTGTGGGATAGGATGCTACGGGACCTAACCAACCTACCATTCACCCACAGATTTCTTCCTTTAGGTTTTCAAGGTATGTTGTAGGAATATAGGAGATCCTGTAGAAAACACAGTCTTTGCCTGAATTGAAGCAATGAAGTGAAAAAACAATATTGATGGAGGGATGCATGGTAAGGAGTGGAGGAGATGAACATATGTGAGACAGGGTTCCATTTGGATCTTCTCTTTGCTCCTTAATTGTCTTTCTTGCCTACGTGCAAATAACAATTATGTCTTTTTCCTCTTTTCTTTTTTATTTTTTTTGAAAAACACCTAGGATGCCTTAGAGAGGTTTTCACCCTAGATGTTTTCCCTAGGCGCCTCAAAGAAGGTTTTCACCTAGGGATCTTCTTATTCTCTTTTCATTTTTTTTCATCATTGGGCCGCCTCACGAGGTTTTCAACCCAAACATGGGACTCAGGAACCTCATGGAGGTTTTCTCTTGAATCCTTATTCTTTATTCTTTTTTCTTCTTTCAGTGACATGATGAGGGAGGAGCTGGAACTTACTCCACAATCATCACTGTCTTATTGATATTGTCAATGAACTCTTGTTTTGATAAAGGCCTCTTGTACATTTTCAATCGGTGTCTATTAACAAGCAATGGAATGGCTTCTTCATCTATAGTTTTGATTTTCACTGAACCGTTATCATGGCATCTTTCCACCACATAAAGTTCGAGCCATATTGTCCTTATCTTGCCCTTGAAGTCCTTATACCTAGAATCATATAACAATGCCTAATCACCCTCTTACAATTGCTTCTTCTTAATATGTTTATCATGCCAGATCTTCCTCTGAAGTTGAACTATCTCTATATGTAGGAGGGCTTACATTCTGAATCCTTCCAAGCCATTCAATTGGAACAATGTTTCTTTCTGTGCATGACTGAGATCAAAATTTAATTGTTTAGCCATCCTCAATGTGTTATATTCAAACTCAATGGATAGCAAAGCCTTTTTCCCATAGGCCAGCTCATAGGGTGTAAATCTAGTGGTGGTCTTCCATGTTCTATTATAGGCCCAGGTGGCCTCAACTAGTCTCTCTACCCAATCCTTCCTATTGTTGCTCACTACCTTGGTTAATATGTTCTTTAGTGCCCTATTTGTCACCTCCACTTTCCCATTAGCTTGTGGATGATAAGGAGTGGAGGTCCTATGCTTGATTTTCTAATGGCGGAGAAATTCCTCAATCATGTTGGAGGTAAACTGGTTACCTTGGTCTTTGACTAGCTCTCTAGGGTACCCAAATTTGTAGAATAAATTCTCCCTTAGGAGCTCAGCCACCTTCTCTTTTGTTGCTGCCTTAATTGCCTTGGTTTCAGCCCACTTATTCAAATAATTAGTGCACATAATAAAGTACTATTTTTTCTTTGATGAAGGGTTGATAGGCCCAATGAAGTCCATGCCCCACTTGTCAAGTGGCTCGAAATTCACTTGAGGTTGTAGGGGCATTTTCATCTCTTGGAGTAGGATTTCCCATCCTCTGGCATAGATCACACTGACTAATGTACTTTTTCACATCTTGATGAAGAGTTGGCCAATAATAGCCTGCTTGTAACACTTTGAACGTTGACCCCTTTGCTACAAAAGTGACCTCCACAAGGCCCATCATGAAAGGTCTGAAGGATGTCAAAAACTTCCTCTTCTGTTATACACCTTCTCAAGATTTGATCTGGGCCAAGTTTTAAAAGATTGCTCCAAATCCAGGTGAATGGGGCACTTTTCCTGACTATCTCTCTTTTCTTTGGAGGGAAAGTTTGGTGGGAACTGTGCTGATACCAAATAGTTTGCTATATCAACAAACCATGGGGAGAGAACTAAAATATAAAACAAATTATCGTTTGGTAACTGCTCATCCACCATTACTTCTTCACCTATAGGTAGATTCATCCTAGATAGAAAGTCTGCAACAACGTTTTCCTGACCAGGCTTATCAAAAATAGTTAGATAAAACTACTGTAATAAAAGCAACCATCTTATAATCCTATCATTCACATCTGATTTGTTCATTAAATATTTGATTGCAGCATGTTTAGTATGCACAAATGTTTGATAGCTTGTAATGTAATGCCTAAATTTTTTTAATGAATGCACAACAACCAGGAGTTCCTTTTCAATCACGATATAATTTAGCTCAGCCTTTGACAGGTTCTTACTAATAAAATAGATGGTGTTTCCGGGAAAACTAGTGTCTTTTCGATCTGCTAGTCCCACTAAGATGGGTAGCTATCTTGGAAACAAACAATCAAAGTAGTTTGCAATTTCCTTTATATATGATAGATAAGAGAGAAGCAAAGAGGACTGACCTGGATCTTTCGCTTGATTCCTTGCTTGATTTCTCTCTCCCTTGATAGAGTTTGCCACTCCTCTCCTACTTGTCCCGCTTAGAGAATATCTGTAGAACCAAAGTAACAAAACACCATCAAAGCATCTCGATCTATAATATCATAAACAATGTAGAATCAGAAATGCATTGACCATACAATTGCATTTACAAATAACAAGATTCACAAATACACAATTGAATGGAGGAAAACTCAAAGAACTTTATTAATAGTGGAGATAGAAGAGAGGATTATGACCCAGTTATCTGATCCAGCATCATCCTCCCAGCATTAAAGCCCTCTTCACCTCATGAAAAGCAGACCACCCAACAATACAATGTTCCCTCTCAAAGAGAAACCAACAGCACTTCCTTACAAATTACAAAATTCCAGCCTCTAGATCTCTCAGATGAGGGATCCATTTATAGATGTCTTGCAAGGGGGTGAGTCAGCTCTGGCTTTTATATTAGTGTCATTCCACTGATAGTTCTTGGTTTCACTTGGAGATTTCATTGATCTCTTACTCATCCCAGGGTGAATTCAGAGAGGCAAGTGTCATAGGAGAAGTTTCTAAAAGATTCCATGAGCATCCACCTAGCAAACTGTCTCAGCCATTTGTCCATCCTTGCTCATTGCAGTATGCATCACACCTGGCTAGTGTAACAGCTAGTATGCATCACACCTTGACCATGGAGTAGTTAGTATGGTCTAGTTCTGGCCAATTCTGAGTGGTTTTTCAGGTGGAACTTCTAGGAAATGATGTAATCAATTTACCGTGATCCTTTAGGGTATGAAACAACACTTTTAGGGTTTAAAGAGGCCTTGGTTAATAGACATATGTGATTGTGGTTGAATTGCCAAAAATGTCTATAACAGTTGCCCATAAAGCATGAAGTCGTAAATCTTTTGATGTCTGGTGAAATGCTTTATCATGAGGATCTGAGGTATTCAAACTATAAGGTGACTTGTATAAGATACAATACAATACATCATCATCATATTATTTTCATGATCTAGCTGAGGCGGGCATTCCCATGCTCAGCTTTATAAATTTTTTTTCATGTACATAATTCAAATAATCGTCTGTTGTTGCAGACTGGTGATTCTTTATATGTAGAGTCATCATCCCTTAGCTTGGATGATCATCTATGCAGCTTCTACATACATTTGATGTCTTTATTTTCATGAATATATCATAGCTCGAATGGATGAAACTAGATCTGGGGTCTTCAAACTCGATTAATCTTCGCCCGATGTACAAGTCAATCCATGTGAAAAGATGTTCTAGAGTCGAACATGGAAAGATAACGCCTGATTACCAGCCAATGATGTAAGTTGTTAACAAGCATGAGAGGAATCACTGATAATGATAATGAACCTCAAGGTACTACAGTACAATTCACGTGGTGTGAATATATGAGCTGATGTCGAACACCACATGGAATATTTCGGCCGAAGGCCATTGATGTAAACCTGTCACCAGAAGTGAGAAACTTGCCATTGAGGCATGCAAGCTTCAAAGTACTGAAAATGTTGTTTCTAAGTCAACTTCTTGGATAATGAGCTGTTGTCGACAAGAAGTGACCCATTGTAGGAGGGCCTTAATGTATCCCACATCTACGACACGAAACGAAGCAAATGATTTTTCTGGAGGTGAAAATGATTTGATGATACAAGGTTCAGGAATGGCGGTCATGAAAAATGGAGAGTGAAGGTATTGCAATGGATGAGGCATTAGCTAGGTAGTAAATTCTTTGAATGACTTCTCTTGAACATATTGGAAACATTGAGATGAATTGGTATTGTTAACCCTGATAGATGGATGGTGTGGAGGACTAATGGTGATATGAGCAGTGAATGGAATAACCCAACCCGACTCAATGATGGTGATGGAGTGAAAGTGTCATGTTCAAGAGTGACTTGCTACCAATGAAGTTCTTCAAGTTTTCTTCCCTTTTTCCGCAGTCATTTCTAACCAGTACCTCTTTATTTTTTTCAAGCTTGAGGAGTATAACATATTCTTGTTCTATAATTTGCCCTTCGGGCAAACCTGTCGCTATGTTTTAGTGAGCCCAGCGACAATGAAACTCGTTCTTGTCTGGGTGGACAAGTTTGTCACTATTGTTTTAACAAGTTTAATGACAAGGATAACTCGGTCCTTTTCATGTTTAGGGAGTTTGAAAAGGGATGAAAAGGAAACTCTAGCAGTCCTTTTTCGTAGCATAATACCTTAAGTATGAAAAGTATAAAATAATACAAAAGGGATGACTTTTCCAATCACTTTAGCGAGTCGAAAAAGACAAGCGCTCAATCTTTTTGTGATATGATCCCTCAGGTCCAAAAAGATTAAAATGTAGAGGAGGGATGGTGGTTCCCCTTACCTTAATGAGCTGGAAAGGCCAGTAGCTCGACAATCTTTTCATATTTAACAATTCTAAAAAGAGCTTAAAAGAGACTCATTTTTAGAGGAACGAGTGATGTTTTCGGGTAGCAATTGGGTTCTAGGTAAGTTTGGAACTTCTCAAAACATGGTAGTGTGAAGAGGGTGGCTAACAGAATCACTCATCACAGTTGTTCCTCAAAAGGGTAAACAGTCAAGTGGAAGCGTATGATCGGCCAAAAGAATGGAGGTGATGGTAGAACACAACCACGACTCAAAAGGATGATAGCATGGCAATAACAGAGGTCGTTTATTGACAACGGGTTTATTTTTTAATGAGCTTGAACCTTGTGCCAACATGTGCTTAGTAGCGGGTTTATTTTTTAACGAGCTTGAACCTTGTAGAAACATTGCTCATTCCAGTCGTTTAAAGATGTCTCTCACTAGTAGGTTCATTTTTTAGCGAGCTTGTACCATGTGAAACTTTGCTCATTGAATTTTTATGTAAGCTAGAAATGACCAAACTATAGAGCTAACTACACTAAAAGCTAAGGAACTACTAAGGTTAGGTAGGATGGTTTCATCCTCTGTCGAGCCAAAACCCTTCCTTTGCTTTGTTTGTGTACTGCAAATAAAGATGACTAGTGGTTAGACCAACCACCTAACCTAAGAAGTTGAAACTAAAAGGCTAAAAAGCTAAAAACACTAAAAGGCTAAAAAAGAAATTGGCCATTTTTTTACTTGCATACAAAGGTTTGCATGCCCCCAGGTATTGATAAAAGGAGAGTCTCCTGGTTACCATGTTGAAGTCCCTACGGTTAGGTAGGATTGTTTCTGTCAATGGTTAGACAAAAACACTTCCTTGGCTTTGTCCATCGAAATAGACAAAGGTGAATGGTGTGAGCTTCCAATCATATAACCTATCGGGAAACCTATTTTTTCAGCTGGGTTCACCTGCTGAGGCAGACCAGGCTACATACCCCCTAAGCTTCATTACATTCACTAGACTACTCACCACAATCTGGTGGATGGAAGGAAGGTTGAAGAGACATTCTTGATGAAAAGAGACCGTTTAGGGATGATGTTTGATTTGTAGCTGTGTTTGAACCGGGAAATGAAAGCTGGTCAATAAGTTGTACCATTTGGCCTTCATGTGGGAAATACATCACTCGGAAGAACATGGAAACAATAGCTTCCATGCTATAAACATAGTCAGGCCCAAGGAGTAGATTGTAATCTAATGGCCCTTGGACTACCATCACATTCAAGTGAACGGTTTTCCTTTTCAAAGTTATCGACAACTTTGGAAGGATCCCTAATGGTAAACTAGTTCCTTTGTTAAAGCCTGACAAATTTTATGTCTTAGGCAAAAGTGATGGTGAACCAAGCGCTTTCCA
Organism: Pinus taeda; assembly: GCA_000404065.3. NCBI lineage: Eukaryota > Viridiplantae > Streptophyta > Pinopsida > Pinales > Pinaceae > Pinus > Pinus taeda. Next base: position 1,114 of record APFE030461316.1, on the reverse strand, counting down.
AGCAGTTGAGGAAAGGATACTCACTGAAGCCCCTTCATCTATAATAGTGCCAGACACAATCATTTTGTAAACTTGTACTATGATTCAGAATGGTACATTAGACGGAAGGCATGGTCTTGCTAGTTGATTCCAATCGAAGGAAATGACTAGACTACTTGGAGGTGGTACTGGTTAAATGGCTAAATGAACCCCTTGAACTGGGGGACTTTCCTCCTATTGTAAAGGAACAGGTGGATTGCCCCCAAGTTCATTAGACTCTGTATTAACAAAAAGAATTTGAATGTCATTGTTTTCATTCTCTTTGGAAATAGTATCATATGAAGGTAGAACTTTTGAAGGTAAGACTGGGTCAACTGCCATCTCGACCTATTGACTTTGGTCTGGTATAGACTCAGAAGGTTCACTCTCAATGATAGGCATTCCAACCGATGATTGAGTTACGTCAGTCAGGTTTTCAACTAGTAGTGGACTTGGTAAGAGTTTCGTGTATCCAGGTGGGAGTCGCTACAGTGAAGCAGGAGGATTATGCAAGATTCTCTTGGCCTCATCTATAAAAGGACATTGGCGAAGGTTATGGTCTTCTTCACATAATTGACATGGAATTTTGACCTTTCCTTTCTATCCAGGAACTTCATTTTCACTAGTTGATGGTGTGCTATCAACTCGATCGTCAGAGGTTGATGACACCGGATGGCGCAAATAGGGACACCATTCTCTCAAGATTCACGGAATGCAAAGATAATCTCGATGAAAATGGTTTCCTTTGAAAATTAGACAAAGATATTGGTGAGCCCCAGTATTGTAGCAATAATTCTACAACTCCTGGGGCTTCCTGTCTCTTAATTTTATCAACCTGGTAGTTCGTACAATCTTGGAAGCGGCGGTGCTATATGCACAAGTACTAGCTCTTGTCGCAGCTGTCACTTGGTCAGCTGGCACAAGTCCGCTAGGGCTCAAGGCAACTTCTATAGGCTCACAGAAGAAGCTTTATCAATGATGGACGAAAGCTAACTCAAAGGAGACTAATCTACTTGACAAAAATGAACTGAAAGCAAACCAAAGCATGTAAGCCTAGGAAACCCTAATTTGACTAGTCTAACTTCTATAATGCAAA